>JABFPJ010007091.1:0-10275 GCA_022817425.1 Gryon sp. ZL-2020 | reverse complement strand
TTGTTTTTTTTTTTTTTTTTTTTTTTTTATTTTTTTATTCTACCTTCGATACCGCCATTCGTGCGTCTCTCGTATTATAAAAATGGAACATCAAGCAAAACGCATCTTCACAAATATCGGACACAACTTTGCAACGTTCAAATGTATTCTCTGTCTTTCTTTGATCTGTCCTTTTCTTATATTGCAATATTTTTTGCGCGATTTTAAATTAAATAGAAAATCGTATAAAACTGATGGAAATATTGAAGTTTATTAATACTGGCTCAATATTACAAAAAGAGGTTAAGGCACAATGTTTTCGTGCAAACGAGATAGAACATACAAATTAAAATATTTTTTGAACAAATATAAATAAATGAGTTTAACAAAATATATATTCTTTAATTTTTTATTTAATAATTACTTTTAATGTATTTTCTAGTAATTAAAAATTAAACATTGCTTTTTTGTTTGAATTTCCATTGTGATGCTTTTAATAAAATTTAGTTACATTAGATCCAATGAGATAATTCTTTTGCAATTTTGCACATTTTTTATGAATTTTATTTAAACATGTTAAAATTTCAAACAAATCCGAATGTGAGATCATATTTTAAATCATAAAAGTTTCAAAATTCCCATAAGAATCAATTTATTTTGTCCTGATTTTTAACAATTTTTTGCTTAAAAACAAATTTGCTTAAAACAGATTTGCTTAAAAACAGATCTTTTTGAAATTTTTTAGTGTTTTATTTCATCATTCTGAACTAATATTTGTTTTTAACAAATTCTTATCGTTAAATTAGTTCATGCCCCAACCTCCTTAAATTGTGCGATAAATGTTAAGAAATGTTTCGCCTAAATTGTATTGCGGAATTCTTCAATACAAATATAAAACCTAATTTCATTTTCTCAGTACAGTTGAAAAGTCGTGGAAAATATATATTCGAATCGCCGTGTATTTAAATTTTCCATGAATAAATAATTATTTAATTTTTAACTTGAAGAAGGCTATTATTGATCATTTTAGTATATCATTTTTATGAAGTTTGCATACAAGTTAGAATAAATATAAAATTGTTAAAAATATTTGAAACATTACTAATTGCAACAAGGATGAATAAAGTGCAATATTAAAGTTAGTAATAATATTAATATTGAAGAAATAATTGTTAAATATTTGAATAAATTATTTGTAAATTTGAAATTATTTTTTAAAGCATTGAATATTTTGAATAAATTTGAAATTGCGTTCAAGGTATTATTGTATAATGCTGACATTTCTCTACTTTGTAAATAATCTTCTTTTATATTTACTGTATTATTATATAACATTTTCTCGCACATTCATTTCAAACTATGACGATATAAATGTAAAACCAAATAGTAATGTAAAAACAAACTGATATTTTTAAATATTGATAAAATTTTCCATTTATCAGAGATTTGACAGATTTTTTCGAAACAAAAAATTGCAATTTTAATTCACTTAATGTATAAACTACTAACTTGAAATGCATTAAAAAAGTTATTAATTTTTAAGTTAAAAAATTATTAATTAAATTAATAATTCTTTCAACAAATAGCAACTATTTTTTAAAACTTCAAACAACAAAACTGCTTCCCAAAAGAAATGTAAAAACGGACAAATTGTTAAGAACATTTCATTATCGTCAAATTAATAGTACATTAAATAAACATACTTTCGATTCTTATATAAAAACAAAGTGGGGGGAGAAAAAATTTGACGCGTAAGGTGTGGGAAGGAAGGTTGCCGATCTTGGGCGAAGGAGCAAGACGACAAAGACGGAGGCACTGAAAGAAAAAGGAAAGCGTGTCAAGGCGACGGATCGTGTGACCTTCGGGGTCGAAAATGGCACGGCCGATGCTCGGCCGACCGAAAGATCGTTTCGGTTAGTAATCGCGCGACGCATTGCCGATCGATCGGGATCGTTGTCTCGCGAGATACCACAAATGCATCACAATACCGATCGCACACGGAATGTCGAAACAAAAAATTACCGTTTATGTCACCACGTTTCAATGAGGAATTCATTAGAGCACTTTTTGTATCCTTTTAAGTTTGTCTAAGTAAAATTTATTTACTTCAAGAAAAATAGATAGTAAATTTAACCATCCATTTTTCTTAGTGTAATATGAATTAAGGAAAGCAATATTTAAAAATAAATATTATAATTATGGATATTCCATTGTAATACATATTTCTTGACATTAAACAAAAACATTTTAAATGCAGAAAAGTAAGTTAAAGAAAAGAAAAGTTGCAGACAATTGTAAGAGAAAATTAAATTGAATTAGTTTGTTTCATCTTTCCCAGGAAAAAAAGTTAAACTTCAACCGTCGGACAAAATTAAAGTTCAAATGGTATTTCATCTCAAGTCAAATTTTTGTGCAATTTAATCATGACCAAAATACGCATGAAATATTGCAATCTTTTCGTTACGTCGCGCGAAAGTTACATACACTTTGAATGCAAAATATATGCACACCGACAGTTTTACAATTTAAATTAAGTTATTTGTTACGAAAATAAACCGCTGTTAAATCATGAACGGTAACGAAGCCGCGCTATAACTTAGACTATAGGCCTGTTCTATTTGCACTGCATATTTTACGCTGATTAATGACAACGCGGTTATATACTTAACTATGTTTAAATGTAAAAATTTGCGATAAGTTGTACACCTTGTCGTGACCGATACTGTTTTCAAGTAAAAAAAAAAAATATTTAACAAACATTATTTGCACAAATATCAAAAAGGTTATCATATTTTGTAATATGAAAATGGAAATCTGTTATAATTATTATTATTATTATTATTATTATTATTATTATTATTATTATTATTATATTTATTAACCATTACTGTTGTTATTGGTTTGCATTTATCAATCCTATTCTATGTTTACATTCAATTGTAAACAAGGTAATACAATGTTTGTTTTCAATCGTCATTTATGCATTTCTGTTTTGTTTTAGTTACCACTACTGTTTACAAACAAATATTTTATTTTTGTTTTTTCTATTATACACAATTATAACCAAGAAAAGAATTATACAATTTTAAAATACCTTCCGAAATTAAAAACCATAAATTAGCGGTTGACCCTATAAAAGTATAATCTAAAAAAATTATAAACAATTCAAATCAACGAAAGAAAGAAAGGAAATTCCGAAAAGAAAAGCACAAAAATAAAGACGTAAAACCAAAAAATAAAAATAAAATGTAGAACCAGGTGTCGCAAACTATGACGCAAAAAGTCGTGGGGAATTATTTGTTTGCTGCACACGATTGCTTTTGTTTTCGTCCGTTTATCTCGTTTTATTTGTCCTTTTTTTGTTTCTTATGTGACGCGCAAAAATCTTCGTGTCCAAAGACTATAAAAGCAACAAACGCATTGGCATGTATGCACATTGCGGCATGCCGCATGCGCTTCCCACACTTGACCAATAAGATGCGCGACCAGCCTATTCGCTGCGAGCTTCCGATTGGCAATTTCACACAAATATGGTAACGTTGCATTCGGGGAAAATATATATATATATATATAATACAAAATACGCGTGACGTATAAGAGACATGACACATAAAGTCCGCGTACAATTTTAAATATTCGTACTCTGCTTTGCAAGAATTATTATCATAAATAATCACATTACACTGAACGTAAAATTGCAAAATGTATAAATACAATTTATAAATTATGTATATGGAAATGATGTAAATTTGCAATTGACAAAACTACTACAATTTTACCAACAACAAAAATAAATCATTATTTCGCGACAAACAAAAATTACTTGGACAATTTTCGACAAATTTGTAATAAAATTACTGATTTATTGGCTTGCCAATATATCATGTCATACATAAATTAAATGCACATAGATTCGTGCCGCATTACACTCTTCTTCCCTTTCCCTCCCCCCTCCTTCCACTTTAAATTAGATAATAGAACAATTCGTAAATTATGAACGTGAAATTATTGGATCGAAACAGTGCGACGATAACTGTAATTATCTCAGCAAAATGAACGGCAGCAGTTAAAAATCATTCGGTTTTAAAATTGTGGCCTCATAAAATGTAAACTTCTTTTTCTTTTCTTCAATTCAACGAAAGAACGCTCGGGTTTGTAATATAAAATTAACGAAGAGCAGCGGGAGGGATAAAAACTCCCCCAGTACTTCTAAACGAAAGTTACGTCGATCCGGAGTCTAACATCTGTGACTGCTTTTGCATTTTAAACGCGTCATTACAATATACTCCGACAGTTATGAAATTAAAAAAAAATGATTACGACTTAATTTGTTTGTAAACGCGTTCTTGCATGAAATTACATTTTATTCAAATTTAATAACAATAACCGTTAGAGTGACTTTTTTCTGTTACAAGTTTTATAGTGTTTAGTTTAACTTTGTTCATTTTTTCACTGGGTTCATTTTTTTTCTTAAGACTATCGTAATTTTATTTATCGTAATAAATTACTGTCATTGTTGGAGTAATACAATTTGTCAAATAAACATTATCAAATGACTCGATCGCTTATCGAGGATATTCTGCATCTGACTTCACACTGTTGAATTTGCAATAGTTAGTGTCATTTGCCTGGTTACTTAAAGTTATTCACAAATCAGTTCAAATCAAAACTAGTTCAAACAAAGTTATTTAAAACCAAAATAATGCGTAGATATGCTTTCAAAATACAATTGCAGATAACTTCAGTTGACACTTGAAGTTATCTTCAAATCAAAGTATAAAAACAAGTGTTTCGTTTTGAAACATTTTGTACCCGCTTTTAAAACGTTTAGAAGTGTTTCCAAATTTTTGCCTATCTTTTTATAATGGGAAACACTTGCGCATGTTTCAAAATTGAAACACTACTTTTTACAGTGCAGTCACCATATTCGTCAATCAAAATTAACTTCAAAACAATATCCGCTTTCGTATCTAAAACCACTTCCAAACTGCATTGTTAACTTATACATAAGATTAAGATATTTCGAAACCAAATAATCGTGCAGAAATAATAGTTTCTAAGTAAAATTGTTAGATAATGAGAAACATCTAATGTTCAATCTAAATGTAGAATATATATTGTTGTAAAATGCAGATAGATTGTAATGAGAGAAATTAAGATTACGAACTCTTGTGTGTCTATCGCGAAATGTTCACAATGGGAATTGCGTGATACATGTGAAAGCACCTTTATTGCTCGCAGTTATGGTTGGATCAGCGTGTAACATGACGTAATACGTTAGCAACATACACACGAGAGAGGACAGACATATCCTTTCACTTTGGCATTTCACTCTCACGAGATGTGTGCCGGCAAGATTGGCAAGTTTCCGCGAATCAGGGTCAATAAGACTTACTTTTATGCCGCTGTTGATGCTGACACTTTTTTTCACTCTTTATATCGCTACCGCGCCGGTTCGTCGCTTTTTTTACTTAGTCTTCACTTTTCACGTCCCAGGAAAATCCACTTTCGATCTTTTCGAGCATTTTTCTTCTTTCATTTGGTTCTTTTGATGTTCATATTCTTTTTGCATAAATCGTGTATTTTTTCTAATCTGATTCTAATTAATAATTTTAACTAATATTTGGAAAAAATAAACTTAAAAGTATTAAATTATAATCCGTTGTATTAATGTGTTTTTATATTTTTTATATATTCAATAATTTAATTGTTGAATAAAAGTGAACTTCAAAGCACACATTTGATAGTTTGCCTTTTTTCCATTGATTCTCTTAATCCGGTTGTGAAATGTTTTCGTGAAACAGATGTCGTCTGATTTAATTGGCGGAATTTCGTTTAGAGACTAAGTAGATAGAAATGTGTTTCAAGTATCTCTCTGCCTACTTCCTCGTGTCGCATTACCACTCACGAAACTTTCTCCCTCTCGTATCAAATCCGAAAAAAAAACGAAAATTATTGTTATCTTTTAAAAGCCCACGTTACAATGACGTAACAAGTCAAGCGAATTTTCTCAATTTATATTATTTATGTATTGAAACAGTGTATTGAGACATACACGAAAGTTTTTCGACATAAGTAAATAGTCATTTTGGATCTAATATCATCAAAAACTTCATTATAATTTTGGTAGAAAAAGTTGTTTTTATTTTCGTACTATTTGATTAAATATCGTAATTGGTTCAATGTCTTTTCGTTTTATCGACGTCATAGATACATAATTTTATTTATATGTAAATCATAAATATTGGGAAAATGTAAGTTATTCTTTTCTTTTGCACCAAAAAATAGAATCGTTGAAAAGTTAAATTTTTGAAGAATAAAAATGCATATATAAAGAATTACATATTCTAATTATTCATAATACAATATATATCCTTTTTTCCTTTCTTCGATTAAACTCACTCAAGCGATATATTGAATTGTTAATCAGTTTATGATGCAGATATAAATTGAGTATCATGAATTATTGAATGGATAAACCAGATATTATTAACAATTTGAATGTTTTTACAATTCATTTTTCTTTAAATTAAATTAAATACTGGATTACCAATACTGTTTCTCATTCATTTTTCAACAATTTTCAATTTACATTAGTAAATTACTTTTTTTTTTTTTTTTTGGTTGCCAATTTGTTTATTGGAAGAAATTCTGTAAAACAAATTCAACCTATAAAACTTTCTTCGTTTTTGTGTAAAATGTTAAAAAGTTTATTTTACATTACACAAAGCGACTCAAAAAACATTGAAGCTCTAAATAATTTGTATATCCTCGAAAGAAACTGCTTCGTATAAACTGTCGCGACTGTGCCGCCACAGACAAATAAAGACAAACGACATTTTTACTGATTCCAGGAATCACTACAAATTTGGATCAATGATTCCTTCGAACAAGTCCCTTTTCAAAGTCTAAGAACTAAACTCGAAAGAAGCTAATAAAATATTACTTAAACGTTTCTATACAAGGCGATTACTTTTTCGATTTCATTCAAAATAGAGAAATTTCATTTCGTTTTTAAATCAAAAATAAAATTGTCCAAGTTTTCGAAAATATTCATAAAAGAGTTTGCTCCAAATTATTTGCATTATTTGCACTTTTAATAAACAATATAATGCCCATGATGATTATGAATAGAACTGGAAAATACATATTTCTGATTTAAATTAATCCTTGAAGAAAGAAGAATGTACAAATCAAAAGAATCAGAACGCTAGAAATCGTAATAATTTATTAAAAAGATAAAATGCGCGCAATTTTTGAGATTCCCGCGGTTAAGTCTTTGACCCAAAGGATGATATTCCGTTGACGAGGTCGGCGTGCTCCGAATCGTGCGAATGCCACGACTTGTTCTTTTCACCCGCATCCAAAATTCCAAAGCCAGCAATGAAGAAACGCGAAATGCGCGTCGATTAAGCCACAAATTGAAGCTTCCTGCTTCACGAAACTTTTCATCATCTTTATTTCTTTCTCTCTCTCTCTTTCTCGCTCTGAAATAATTCTATCTTTGAAACTTCGTGACACAACTTAAATAGTTGACAATCAGCTGATGCCTTTTTAAAAGCTGAAACAAACACGACGTTTAAGTGAGAGACGGAGAAAGCCGATTCCCACGAGCGACATCTGTCAAATATACTCTCGCTTGTGGCGCAACAATAATTGTTCGGCATTGGTTGCGCGAGCGGAGAGTATATAACGATAGGGATAGGCGTGTGATAAAATCGAAAAGTGAGCGGTAACAAACAACAAGCCCCGATTCCGATTACAAAATAACACGGAGCTGAACGAGTCCCAACAAACGTTCAATCTATTTTCCGCGTTTCAACTTTTCGTTCATGGGCGGAGAACCCAACCAACGGGGTTACGATCTTTCCTCCCACGAATTCACTAAATCTCGACTTCATCTCGATTCTCATATTCTAATAAAGATAACGAGCCATTCTATTTATAGTCCCATATAAATTGCTGAATCTATTTTATTTGCTCATTTAAAGTTAGATTTTAAATGCACACTTTTTGTCACACTTGCAAAAATTAAATTTTAAAAGTAGTACAAATTAGTATTTAATATATAAGAGAATGTAAAAATTATTCACTTCGTGAAAATGTATTTTAGGTAAAATATCAATGAAAGATGAAGTTTGAATAAATATAACCTCACTTTTTAAATATATTTATAATTCCTTTAAAATAAAGTCAAAATTACAAAAGAAGAGTCTATTGATATTTATAGTAATGTTTTATAAAATAATGTAAAATAAATGTTCCGAATAAATCTTATTTAAAACGCTTTCATGCGTACAACGCATTAAAATTGCTTTTTTAAATATATCGTTTAAAAATATTTTTGCACACAATGACAGATACTGTTTTACAAATTTAACTTTGTTTTAAAACAATTTCCGAAATATTACAAAATTTGAGGTTATTTCTATTCAATCTTCATACTCTATTGACACTTTACCTTAAATAGAATGTTTATTCAAATTCAAATTTCTTAATTAATATTTTTGAGATTAAATCATTTAAATTAATCCAAATTTTACAGAAAAAAACTATTACGACGAATTAAATTTTAACACATTATTTTTATGCAAACCCAAATCCCGAGTTGTTACATTCAGAATACAATTTCGCGCATGTAAATCGGCCAATTTACAATACAAATTGTCTGAATGAGAAAAAAACGCTTTTCACAAATTAAATGGATACGCTCCTTGAAATGACTGTTGTGACTTTTAATTCTTTCTTTCCTATTTCTTTTTATTTTCCTTTTTATACTTTTTTAACTTTTTATTTCGATTTTAATCTTATAATTCTTATTTTATCATTTTCATCACTAACTAGAGTTTGACGCAAATAAGCCGTTTTGATAAATCTCGCGTCAGATAAATGTGAATTCCTTGTCGAAACGCAATGCGATATTGCGAGTTTGAATAATTCATTATTATAATGTCCGGCGAAACGTTAAAAGCGCTTTAAATTGTTTACAGGTAATTGGTACAAATAAATATTAATAGCGTTGCGCAAGTCGACCGCAGCTTTATCGACGTTCAAGTATTATATTGTTTTGTGTTTGAGGAATATATAGTTTTACGCATTTTAAGTGTAAGCGATAAAAATTGCTCAACAAAATCAGAATATAAGTCATAGTGAACTTATTGTATATTTTGCAAAATTACACAAATGTATGTATGTATTAAATGTTAAAAAAAATAAAGAAGTCATACAAATTGCTATCTTTTTAGTAATTTAACTACTGCAAAAATAACGTTTTTACATTAATTTTCATTTTGAAAAAATGTTATTTTCAATGCAGTTTTCAAACGAAATTTTACAAACGGTTTTTAAAGTCAGTTTTATTTATGTACATATATATTTTATATAAATTTTATTTAACTGTATGATCATAATACAATTTCATTTTGAAATAGCATATAAGCCAACAACTGCCGAAATAAATACCCACAAAACACAGTAATCTCTATACTTAAAAAAAACCATCCTAAACAATTCGCAAAACAATGTTTCCGTTAAAATCGGCTCACAGTTTTTTCGTAAATCAACAACACAGCAACGACGAGAGCAGTTCAATTCAAAACTGTGTTAACTCAACTGAACTAAATCTTTTCGAATGTAGTTATATATCTAACTTTGTTCAACTTTTGAACAAAATTGTAGCCCGCAGTACCACAGTGTACTATCAGCAGAATTATTTTGCAAATTTGTAAGAAGAAGAAGAAAAATTATAAGAAAATTGTTGGATAGTTGTTTCGACTAATTACATAGTCAATTTTACTATCTATTTTTCTCGGTGTAAAAAAATAAAGTGTTTCCCATTGACGGTCCGCGAAACGAACTTTCGCCATTTGACCCTTGTAGAAATTGAAATCAGGTTAAATTGTGGGCCCAACATGGAAACCATACTACCCTAGCAGGTCCTGATGTGTTTTCCAGGTGTGGCATTGCATATGGATGTAACGCCGGGCATTCATATGGTCTCGATCAGGTAAACTCATAAAAATGACGTCAAATTAGGAAACCATGTTGGGCCCTGATCGGGATCCGATGTGGTTTCTTTATAATGAATGAAAAAAATTTTAGATATAGGATTTGAACTCGTGTTCTTCAAGTTTGTAAGTATATGACTTAACCGAAGCTCTTAGAAATGATAACTAAGTATCCCTACTTACCTATAACTTTGATTATGTATGGTCAAGATATGGCTATGGCATGGTTACCAGATTAGAGCCCGATAAGACCACCCATATGTTAACCATGACGCGGTAACCAGTTTTG
>JABFPJ010007090.1:0-10275 GCA_022817425.1 Gryon sp. ZL-2020 | reverse complement strand
TAAAAAATTGCTAAAAAATTTAATGCTCAAACACATATAATTGTGTAATATTTCCTTCGGAAATAAAATCGAGCATGAAATGCTTAACGATGAAAAATTCAATAACGATATTATCGAAATTGAAGAAGATTGTCCTTGTCTTGAAACTCGCGCAGGAAGTAGGTGCTACTGTATCTGCATTCCATCGATGAGCGTGAGAATCGTTATCAAATGCCCACTCCTAATTAATATCCTATGTCTTTTGTCCCCACCATTAATTAAAAATTCTATGTTGAATTGTCATTAAAATCAATCATTGTTCTGTCAGCAATCAAATGAAGAAGTCATTTTCAGTCTGTTCTAAATTCTGTCAGTCTTGATCAAATTGATATAAGTAACTTAGATTTTGTAAAGTTTTTAAGAATTTGTAAGAGTTTTAAGGAGTTGTAATACTATTTTTAGAACAAAAATAAATTCAGTTATTATAAACTAGTGAATTATTTGGTGAGTTTCATAATTATTACTTTCATTATTATAATTTGATTTTCAGTTTTGTTTTTTAATTAAAACAAATTTTGAATTGATTAAAACCGTGACAACTATATAAAAATAAAAGCATTGAAATTCTTAAAAGAGAATTGACGAATTCTTTATCAATTATAAATAATAAATTAACAAATATAGGTTTAAGTATTTCTTTTGAAAAAACAAACTTTATGATTTTTACAAAAAAAATAATTAATTTAGATGAACATTCTTTGAATTTAAACAATATAATTATTCCAGCTAAAGAAAAAATTAAATATTTGGTTCTTATATTAGATTATAGATTTAATTGGAAGCCTTATTTAAAAACACTTGTGACAAATATACAAAAAAGAATAAACATTCTCAAATTTTTGAGAAAAACTTGGTGGGGTGGTCACCCTAAAACTCTCACCATGTTCTATAAAGCCTATATGAGAAGTCTGATTGAATATGGTTCATTGTTTATTTTGAATGATTTCAACAATAGTTTTCTAAAACTTGAAACTTTACAAAGAAAAACAATAAGATATATTTATGGTTATCGCTTATCAACTCCGAATGGAGTGGTTTATGCGGAATCGAAGATTTCACCGCTAAATCATAGAATACTTCATTTAACAACAAAGTTCCTGTTGAAATTATTTGCTTTTAAAAGAAATCCTGTTCTTGATGCAATATCTAATTTTTATTATACAACCTACGATAACCATAAGTATTCTTATTATAAATCATCATTTTTAGTTACTGGTTATAGATTTCTTATTACTAATTTCGTTAATTTTGATATAATGAAAAAAGATTTATCATTTGTTTACTTATATGATCAAGAGATTGTTGATTATAAACACAAAATCACTTTTTGTCCAAAACTTTCTAAAAATAATTTAAATTATAATGATATTATTTTCAAACAAACTTTTCGTAAACTACTAAATAATTCAATAACTTTTTTTACAGATGGATCAAAAGGAAATTATTATAATTATACTGGTTTAGCAACTTATTCTCCAGATCTGAGTTGGTCAAAGAAAATGAAAATAAAAGGTCAATTTTCTGCCGAAGCCCTTGCTATTTTGATTACTCTAGACAAGATTAATGAATTTCATTCGGAAAATCTTTCGAAGATCGATTTTTCAATATTTTCAGATTCACTCAGTGTTCTTACATGTTTGTCTAAATCTTATAAAGAAGACAATTACATTATCTATGAAATCAAGATAAGATTGATAAATCTATTAGATTCTGGATGCAAAATCAATTTGATTTGGATTCCAAGTCACGTTGGAATTCAATTTAACGAATCGGTAGACAAACTAGCCAATAATGCCAGACTATTGTCAGAATTGTCTTCTTTTAAGATCCCGCAATCCGACTTTAATGAATTAATCAATAGAAAAAATAATGAAAGATTTTGTAAATTTGTTGACTATTTTAAGACCATTGGTAAGGGGAGATTTTACTTTGATAATTTTTATTGCTCGGAGAAAGCTTAAGGTAAACCCTGGTTCTGGAGCCGTGATCTGAGCAGAGAAATTATCACCGTGTTTAACAGAATTAGATCTAATCATGTTTCTTTAAATCAAAGTTTATTTGAAAAAAATCTTATAAATTCACCTTTATGTGAATGTGATTTAAATACCTACCGGTGAAATTTTTAAACATTAAATATTTTTTTTCCCTTTATTTTTGAACCAGAGAAATACTCTTCTTGGAGAATGGAACAAGAAGAAAGTCCGATTTCCGGTCGATCTTCTTGCCTCGTTAAAGGATCTGAAATCTGATTTTATAAAACCTTTATTTCATTATATTTGTAAAACAAAAAAATTCATTTGATTTTTTTTTTTTTACAATTTTTTTTTTTTTTTTTTCTCAATTGCTTGTTCGAATCACTTTATTTTATTGAATGAAAATATGACGATTCTATTTATAGATAATTAAATTATTATGATAATTAACGGCCGCCTATAAAAAGTAATCCCTTGTCAACTCTGACTTTGTTGATATATTGGTGGTGGAAATTGCTTGGCTGAAATACATGACCTATTTGGAAATTATCGTGTTGGAACCATCGAGAGAGAGCGCTCTTCCTGCTTTTTCTGAGAGACTACTCTTCCAATGGCTTCGATAGAAATATTCAAGGGTGTACAAGAACAAAGATATGACATATTCAAATGAAAGAATAATATGACGAAATCATTTTTGAAATGATGATTTTATGATATTGAGAAGCAAAAGATGATAACAGTTCATGTTGAAATATATATAAGCTTAGCTGTCATGATATACGACTGCCTAGTTGATGTATAGTACTGCCATCTATATTGAAGTACTGCTATTTAAGTGCACAAAAGCATATCTTGCTTTGAGCCAACCCAATAGAGAAGAGGAAGAAGAAGACGATTGGTTAGATAGCCGAGCGTTAGATAGCCAAAAGTTTACTGTATCAATAAAACGACTTAAAATTTTAAATACAGGGTGTACCATAAATATATGACATGAATATGACCATCAGATTCCTAGTCAAAAGTTCTGCAAAATTAGACATTGCCACAGATTCAGCCATGGTTGCCACGGCGTTTCCCAAGCTGTGGCAAATGCTATGGTCATACACCATGATACGAGCCTTGGTATGGCAAGGAATGTGGCTCTTGGCATAATATTCGCCACAGTATGGGCAATACTGTGGCGACCATGGCTAAACCTGTGGCAATGACCATTTTTGAAGAACTTTTGACAAGGAGTCTGATGATCATATTCGTGTCATACATTTATGTTACACCCTGTATATTTAAATATTTTTTAACGATAGTAATGTTTTAATAAATATTACAGTTTTAATTTTTTCTTAAATAAAAAAATTAAAAAATTCCCGGTTCCTGAAAAAATTCCCGGGTAATTCCCGGATATTTCCCGGTCGCTGGACACCCCTCTAACCAATGCATCAATATAGGAAAATATAAACATTCAAATTGACATATCTTAAAAATTCGCTCGGTAAAAGATATTGAAAAAATCTTCTAAATATAATATTGAATTATCTTTCATTTAAAGTATAATTGATAAATATTTCAGAGTAGTCAATAAAACGACTGAAGTACTTTAAATGAGGAAACTCAAATTGAATTAATTTTATAGATACAAGTTAATAGCTCAAAACTGATTTTACATTTTTTGTTGACAATGCTTTGTTTACGTATTTTTTATGAAATCCGAAAACATTTATCCCCGATTATCAATTTTTTCACACAATAAATTTTCAGAATATTATATAATATTGTAAAATGAAAAAAAAATGTATTTGTAAGTATTTGTAGTAATTATTATATCTATGGTGAAATCGCAGAATATATGTCCAACGAATAGAAATATTTTATTTGATATACCCTAAATAGACATAAATAATTTATTAAAAAATCTGCTAAAAGAAATATCAAACGAAACGAAAAAGGTATTCAAATAACACATTCTTTATTTTATACCAAAATTCGAATTCAGCATATTTTGAATAAATTGATATACAAGGATATTATAAAATAAAAAATAAAACGTAATAAAGTAAGTTATTTGTTTGACACGAACGCGATAAACGTCGTTCTCAAAACATAATTCAACGTTGAGTCTAGTGTAAATTTGTAAAATATTTTTGAATGCAAATTGTTTTTAATTTTTTTTCTGAACACAATTTATATAATTCTATTCCTTTTCGATGATAAAAGTACTGTCTTGAGTTATATTCATTACAATGATAAGATTCGTGTTGAATTGGCGAGTATTGTGCACGATATTCTACACACCGTTGAACAATTGTAAATTTATTTAAAATGCATTGATAAACTTAACTGTTACGACATTCACAGGATCCTCTCGTAGAATAATAAGTATGCTTGACTTTTTAAAACCGTTGCTTCATCAACTTCCGTTACCCTTAAAAAAAAAAAAAATGTCTGATTAGAAGTTAATGTTAAAATTAATATTTTAAATAATGGTACACATAAATGTTAAAACAAAACTAACCACGCATCAGAAACGAGGTACCACTTTCCAGGAGGAGGTTCTACACTTAATGAGCACGCTTCGTCAGCACAATTTTCTTCCCAGGAAGAATTTTGCACAGTCATTGTTTTTTCTACATTGTTAACATTGTTTTCATCTATATTACGAATAAATGACCATCTAGGATCATCACTTGTTAGCGGCGTTCGAGACTGTTGAATAAAATAGTACAAAAATTATATATATTTGTATTATTGTATATATATATATATAATTATATATATATAATATATAATTGTATATATATAATTTAGCATTTCTTGTCTTATTACAAAAAATACACTCAGTTGAAATACTAATAATAAAATAGTTTACCTTTACATAAGATACATAGTGACCTCCAGAAATAGTTCCTTTGTGTTCAACGACACCATACAAAGCATAGAGTTTTTCTTTGGTTTGATTCTTGCACACCGGAGATAAGTCTAAGAGCATTGGAAAACTAATATGATTTGTCATTTTATTTATTCCACGACGTTGCATTTGAAACCGTTTTAAATGGAGGATGAGCACTGGCGGTACTTGCATGATAAGATATTGTTTTGTACTTGATGTACGCACCACTTTCCCACCTTCTTTACCCTGCAATACAATGTAATACACTATAAAATGTACTGAATTTAGACATATAATAATAATAAATATTCATTTAACAATTTATTTACCTTATTTTCTCGTGCCATACAACTATCGCAACCAATTTTGTTAACACCCGTAATATATTCTAATCCAGTAAATTGATTTAAACACGATAGTACTGAACATTCATGGGATTTTGTCGGATAACGATATTGAGATGATAATGAATTGACATCATTTTGATTTGAACAGTTCTCCATAGCGTTACCTGCATCTTTGTTATTAAGATTTACATCATTTATACTTTCAAAATCATTTCTATAATCTTCAACTGGCGATTTGTCTTCATCATTTTGTAAAATCGGAGTATAATCATCACTTTCCCCATTTTTTCTATAAATCATTACAAAGTAAAAAAAGAAATCAATAATCAGTTTTCTTCAACTTAAATGTTATTTTAGAGAAATATTATTGTATTTCAATTGAAAACATATTTTGAATCAATTAATATTACCTAAATTCCGAATGTGTTTCCTTCAAAGGCTTACAAAAAATGGGCGTATCACTTTCATCACCGGCTGATGGGCTTGATACTGGACTGGTGGGACTATCTTTTGAAATTGAGCTGCTCACAGGACTTATCGTTTGACCTTCAGGACTTGTGAGATCTTCATTAAATGTTAGTCCAATATATTCATTTTCATTGTCAATCTCTAAGCTAACGGGGTTCTCGGTTGGTCCATAAGTAACTCCTATTTGATTGAGCTCCGCCATTGACACATCAATTGGACTCGGTGTACTGAGAGTGTTGCCAGGTGGATTATCATCGTCATTAGAAATTCGCATTAATTCCAAGTCTTGAGTTGGTTGATACGATAGATCGTCATTAATTGGCAGGCCATTGATTTCGTTATTTTCAATGGACACGCCAATGTCGCTAAGATGAATAGGACTTGCAACTACTGAAGCTTTCTCAGAACTATAACCCGATTCTCCGATTTCTATCGTACTTGCGACTTCGATTTCAATATTATCTTCAATGTCTGCATCAACTTCTCCTGCTTTAAACAATCAAACAATACAAATATTTATACTTTGTTTAAGAACCTTTTTTGTAAATATTCTATGACTTTTTAGAACTACATTGCCACAAATTAAAGTCCAACCCAATTATCATAAATTATAATTACCAAATTCTGTGGCATTATTCGGTTTTTCTTCACTGATACTATTTTCATTAGGTAGAGAATCTAGACAAGCGGAATATTTCAAAGCAGCATCTTTCTTTCTCCTAGCTCTTTTCTTCAAAGTAGCAAGTTCTTTTTTGCTCATTGTTGATATACCATTATTCGATCCATTGTTTATTTTCTCATCATTAAAATGTTTACAATTTTGATCTTTTCTAAAATTCATAGACAAACTTCTTTAATAAGTTTGATATAAAATGATGGAATGATTTTAAATGATATAAATATTATATACTTATTGCGATTTGGTGAACGAATATTATTAGCAATAGCTACAGGTAAACTTAAATCAAGGAAAGGTTCAGTTTGCGACGAAGTATGATGACATTCAAGACATTCTAAAGTGGACACTAAAATGCCACGAAATACGCGTTCGGTGCCTAAAATCCGCGAATTTGCTTGATGATTGTAAAACTTGACTTTAGCTTTTAAATCTTTATCCACTGCGTTAGGATCACATTTCCTCAAATTATTTTCATTCAAAATGACCGACTGATACCTCTGAGAACAACATTAAAATTAGTATTATTCGAATTCATGAAACACATGTATTTTATATATAAATATCAAAATAACAAATAATGTTAGTTTTTGCAAAATGAACATAAATTATACTAAAATTAGACACATTTTATGATTATTATTTTTCTGTTATATTTGTTTAAATAAAAAGAGGATCTAACAACCTTTAAGTCTTCATTTCGAACAAGTTCCAACAACTGTCGTAAAAGTTCATGAGCATCATGTTGACCACCATCCATACAATACATAGTTTTCTTTCTGATTGCAACCAACAATTCTAAAGGTCTAAGTGATTCATTGATAGTTTGCATATTCATTAAAGTTTGACATAAAACCGATGTTACAGTGTTGTTGCCAAGTTTTTCAATATTACCTTCAAAGGGCGGCTGCAAAAGAATAAAAAATTTTGCATAAATTATATATTTTATTATATAAATTTTTATATAAATTAAATAATTACCAGATCAACTTCTTCGTCTTGATTTTTACCAAGTTTACATTTGCCACCAGGCAATACAAACTTGAAGTCTTGTGTTCTCAGCTCATCTAAAACTTGTATTAAAAATGGTGTTTGAGCCAAACATTGTAACACAGAATTATAAAAACATGTGTTTCCCAAATTGTATAAACCCTAAAAAAGAATTTCATTTTTAACAAGAATAGCCAACATTCAATAAATAAATAATAATACCTAAGTTTTTTTGGTCAATAATTTATTGGTGTATAGCAGTCATTAATTGATGATAACCTAATTAAGCAAATTATTTTTTATACTTCTTCATTTTTCTAATACTTTTTACTTATTCACAAACAGTTATTCCACTAACTTTAACAATAATTAATAAATATAAATAAATATTATTAAATAATATACATACTACTACTTTAGGGAAAGGAGACTCATTTATTTCATCCAAATTGTTCTTTTGTTGTGCTTTGTTTTGCCTCATTTTCTCCTGGCGTGAAGTAGGACTCTTTTTGTTTTCAATTGAATTTTGCATTTTGTTTTGCCTTATTTTTTCTTGTCGTGAAGTGGGAGATTTTTTGTTACATTCTTCCTTGAAGTTTTTTATTTTGCCTCTTATAGTTGCACAACTGAAAGACAATGTAAGTTTAAATGTTTTACATTAACTACTTTCTAAGTGTAAATATTGTTTTCAGTCGTGCGCAGCGGAGAAAGTTGGAACTAACAGCGCTCTCGTACCCTCGTACTCGATGCGTGTTTGTTCCAACTTTAGCTCCACTGCGCAAGACTGAAAAACGTCGTATCGGCTTCGGGCGCAGTGGCGCCCTCGGACGTAATATACTATTATATTCTTACTATTTTTGTGATAAATGTATTTCTTCTTGATTATAATAGCACCACAAAGTCCAATTATTGATATCCATTGCTAAACAATGTAAATTCATGCTGTCTTCACAATGCTGTTGCACATGATTTTTGTTTTCTTTTCCACAATTAATTACTCCGCATAATAAACACATCCATAAAGACTCGCTTGTGGAACTCTAAAAAAACAATTAAATAATAATAAATAAATGTTTTTATTAATAATGAAAACTTGATATATTTAATTAATATGAATAATAAATAAATATAAGTTAATAAATGTTGCTTCATTATTATTGATTGAACTCACATTATTATCCGTAAGATCATTCAAATTATTTTCATTTTTATTACATGTGGAGCATAATTTAATATTTTTATTCCGTTTTAAAGCAGATATCGCAGCAAAATAATTGAAACTACTGCTGAAATGATTTGGTTTGCCCTCATATAAAAATTTCAGTGTAGTATTCTCTCCACAAATGAATACCAAATGGTATTCTGAAAAGAAATAATTTCATAATTAAAGAAGTGAACATTTAAAAGTAAAATAAAAGAATATAATTTCTTATATGATCACGATTACCTTTTAGATTGGCTTGTACTCGTTTGCATTGATCTGCATTAAAATAAGCATTTAATAAAAAGAGACTTTTGTATATATGTTCCCTGAAATTAAACATAAGACAAGATATAATTTAGTTATAAATAAATTTATACATCACTATATTAAAGGCATATTTATTCCTTTTTAATGTTATGTTGTGTAAAATTAGAAAAATAAAATCGAAAGGATTGATAATAATATATAAATACTGTAAGTAATATTATATCGCAGAAATTAATAATTTAAAAATATAAGTAATTAGAAGAAAGCGAAACAAGTTAAATGTATTTAACTTACGCTTTTTTGGGATTAATTTTAATATTACATTTATGGCACCATAGTGTAAAGTCCTTAATATTAACGGCAAGACTGTGTTTTTCATCTTCACAATGTATTTTTGTATGATCTTTATGTTCTTTTCCACAACCTATTACACCACAACAGCAACACATCCATAACGATACGTTTACTGTATCCTAAACAAAATCATAATTATTCGTAAATGCACCAGTCATTGGAAAGTTAAGGTGAAAAATTCGTAATCTCGATAATTTAAGACTCGTTTGAAATTTCGCAAAAAAATTCTATAAATTAAATAAGTGTATATGTTTTTTCAGCATTTGTTATCTATTTAGTTTTCAAGATAAATAATTTTAAATTTGCACTTTTTCTCATACCAGTTTTATGAGCGCGCTTCGTGCGCCACTTTTGAGTTTTTAAATATAAATATGACCTCCTTTATCATTAAAGCAACATAAAAATGAAATAAATAAAGTAATTTGAAAGACTTATTAAAGTTTTATATTGTTTTTAATGAAATAGCACGTAACCTGTATAATACGTGTCTGACAGATATTGACGATCGTCATTTAATTTGTACGACTTTTTTTTTGTAGTGAATTTAATATGATGACTAATTAGAAAAGCCAGAGAATTGACAATAATTAAGCTATCAATAAGAGCTAACTTCAAATGTTGCACCCGCTATTTACTAAAGAGATCGTTACATTGGTTAGAGTAGCGCCGTCAATGTTACGGGGCCCACCTGATCTATGAATGATGTTTAAATAGTAAAAGTAATAATCTTCGTAATATAAAATAGTTTTTTTTGTTGAAAGTAAAATTCAACTCAATATTAAAATGTCAACAAAACAAAGTGATAAATCATAATTTGATACAAAACCAATCACAAGACGACTTTTTCGTTCAGTAATTGAAAGCCGTCCTGTGATTGGTTTTGTATAAAATGATGCACGGAAAATAGTTTTGGACTGTTGTTGTCGGAAGTATTGTAGGGTGATTGCACCAGTGAATGGACAGACACCAGTAAATAGACGATTTTTCCAAATATATGACATAAAACAAAAATATTTGAACGAATTCATTTAAATGTAATAATAGAATTATTCCTTGAAATATCCCGCGCACAT
>JABFPJ010007088.1:0-10276 GCA_022817425.1 Gryon sp. ZL-2020 | reverse complement strand
TATGATAAAAAACAAAAAAAAAAAAAAAAAGTTAATTGTTTGTACACCATATGCTGTACAGACAATTAATGTAAGAAAATATTTTTGTTGGAAAAAAATCTTTATGATGTAACTTTCTTTTCAAGTTACATTTCCGTTGATAGTCAAAACATAAATGATTGAAAAAGTGTCGATCTGAAATTGTCTTTAATTTTATTTTCTTTTCTTGGGAGATTGTAAATTCTCTATACTGACAAAAGTAAGCCTATAAAAATTATCATCTTTCTGACAAAATAGGGATATACTTGTAAAAAATCAAAAAATTATCATCTTTTCTGATAAACATATTCGTTTTTATGAAAATAATTCTCAAGCTCCGAAGACTTTTTATCAAAGAAATGTATATAAAAGTTATATTACACGTTATTTAACGTGTAATATAGCTTTTATAATAAATAATGAAAATTAATATATTACTTATGAATATGAGGACAGCTCGGCATTAAAATCAGAAAATTACATAAAATAATATAAAAAATATAATATGACATTGTAAAACTTGTTATTCTACATTATAGTTTTTATTAAACCATTATGATGATAAAAATGGATCTATCTATTATGTAATATTTTTTATTATACCATGTATCAGTTTTTTACATTAAAATATAATTATTTTCTTCTTAGATGTCTAGTTGTCCTCAGCTTCATACATTATATTATTAATTAGTAATTTTTATTAGAAGTAATAATCATTTTTATTATATTTTCTTATTTAGCCTATACTTTGTTTAATTTATACTATAATTAATATACATACAAAAATAAATAAAAGTAAGTAAATAGAATAAGTGATTAAGATGGGTGACACCACTGTTGAACTAGTGAGATTCGCAGGGGTCAAGCTAAGGCCGATTCAAAGTTTATATTATCAGCATCGCGCCAGCAGCTTTGCATAGTTTGAAATTCAGATTAGAAGCAAATTCATTAATACCGCCAATTCAATTCCAATTCAAGGTCACAAGTTCGTTTCTCAAACAAGTCGACAAACTTTTCTTTCTTCATTCAGTCATTTTAAATTCAAAGATTCATCATCTGTTTTACTTCTCAGAAGATTATATATATTTTCTTTGTTTAGCTAAAAATTAATTTAACTTGAATTTTAAAAATTACTATAAATGTCTTCCCATTTTAAACTAAGCAGAAGAGTCGAAATTTCATATAATTCACAAACAGTTACATAAATCTATTAATATATTCCATTTGGTTTCTAATATCTTTTATAAGCATCTTCTAAATTTAATACATTAAAATTCTTGACTGAAAAGAAGTTAAATTTCATTTTCACTAGGGGAGAGATAAGAAACAAAACGTGTTTTATTAGTTTCACATAATTTATTCATCACAATGGTAAAAAATACTCTGAGAATCAATTAGCATTTATTTCTTTGTAATTTAAAAGGTGAAAAAAGTCTAATTATATACAGCATTTGATTAATTCTGTGGATGAATTATATTGTTCTTATTGATATTGAAGAGTTATTCAGTTTTTGGGACACCTTGATCAAAAAGTTCTTGAGCCTTTTTGCCAACATTTTCGAAGAAGCTTTTGCTGTCTTCAACGAAGGTGTCCCATTTTGGTTTCATGTCCTCGAAATCCTTCTTTACTGTCTCAACGGCACTGGAAAGTGCGTTGTTGATATCCTCAGATACATCAGGCAAAGGCGATGATTGAACCTAAGAAGATATAACAATTATTTATTAGTGTTTGTTTCACTTGAAATGAAAAGAATTAAAAATAGGGTTATATTTTAGAAGATGTTAAAATAGCAAAATTTTTGGGTCAAAATCAATAATTTATTGATTATGATTATTATATTTTATTTTTCAATAATACAAATTTTATTTTGCTTAATTTAATTGAAAAATAAATTAAAACGTGAAATTTTGTAACATTTTGACATCATTTTGCATATCATATTTGTTAATAACGTTATTTCTTTAAAAACGAAATCATAGGACTACATGAATTTAAACTTCGTCAGGCGATTATGAATCATCGCGATACAGAGCGGTTTATAAATAAAGCATTTCGATGTAAGAGGATGTATTGTCTCTGTTCCGGACACTTGGTAATGATGTATCTTGTACGTAAGAACATTTTGATGTAACATTTATTTGCCATTTAGAACTGCGTATTAACTCCGTAATGTGAATTTTACGGATCTACAATCAGTTTTCCTTTTTTTTCAAATTAAACAAATTTATCTTTTGTCTTATTTTCTTTTTTCCTCCAAATTATTTTCGAAAAAAAAAAAATAATAAAAAAAAATTATTTATATATAATTTATATATAATATAAATATAATATAAATAAAATTATATATATATATAATTTATTTATAATAATATATAATTATTACTTATTTCATTTTTAAAATCAAAATAATCTCAGATCTATCGTACAATATAATACATATAATGAAGGATGAAAAAAATACAAAAAGGGAAATAATTGTTTTAGTGATTGAAATTATATATTTGTTTTTTTATTAAATTACTTACTTGCATTGCGAAGAGCAAGCAAATGGTGAAAACGAAGCAGAGAATGTAAAATTTCATTGTGCAATTGGTTGGTTTTTCAAGAAGACGAAAAAAGACGTTGTAGACGAGACTTGTGTACAGACTGAAAGAACGTACTCAACTGAAATTGAGTCGAATGTGGAGTAGGATTATATGTGAACTGAGGTCGTAGGTCTTAATTTTTGCTCGAGCGACTAAGAATCTACCGAAAGATCTATTTTATCTAAGTTTTTATTCAAACTTAAAGAACTAAAAAGACACAAGATATGTCATTCACACAAGTTTGTCAAACGATTTGGCGCACTTGTGCTTTCGTGATATTTTTATAACGAAATCTGCTTAATGTACAAGAAGTTCAAGGCTTTACAGCAATCTGCTTCTTCGCTTGACTTGTTCTGTCGTTAATTTGATTTATTTGAATAATGCGATGTAAATAAAATGAGAGAGACACGATGACAAAAAAAGAGACAACGAAGCTGACCTGAAGAATAGAATAAAAAAATAATGATTGTGTGTAAATGAAGTTTTATATGTTGTTATATAAATTACAAAAAAAAAGTTAGTCGACGGAAGTTAATGTTAGTTTTGTTATTGAATAACTTGTTGAACAATTAAAAAAAAGTGTTATAAATTATTTATTTTATAATATAAATCTGAGCTACTTTGATATTAGGGTACTTAAAAATGATGTGATTTTACGACAACAATTTTTTGTTATTTAATTTTTGAATGTCTAATATGGGTAAAACTTGTAATTGCAGTCTTATATAAAATTTTCCTGCAATGTCGCTAATGTGTCATAAATAGGTTTTAATAAATTATTCAGATGACGAATGACCAATAAATTTGTAATGAAGTTTTTATAAATACATTAACGTTGTAGTTCAAATACATAAAAAAGTTGCATGCGTACATGCAATTTTGTGAAGCTAATCTAATAAATAAATGAATTAAGATGATGCGATGAAAAATGAAAATAAGATTAAATGTTAAGAGCAATGATTCTTAATGAGTAATCATACATCAACAAAATTAAGATTCTATCTATTATGTCGTATTTTCTTCGAGAAAATAAGAAATAATTAACTTGTCTTCTATTTAAAACAAAAATTTTGTCTTTGTTTAACTGTCTTAAAGAAAATGATCCACTCGATCATTTTCCATCATTTCCGTATCTAAACTCTGAGTCATCAATAGCAATCTAATTAGGCACAGATAAGAAACAACTTTTGAACTCTTTTTCATATGAAAATTGAATATGCAAAACACACTTTCCGTTGATAGAATGATGACTTGATCATAACTTGTCGATAGATATTTTTCTTTTTATTGAACACTTGATTTATCGAACAGCACAATCAGCACTTCACTGATATGTGTTTACTTTGCTGTTACAATCGAGTTCGATTTTTTCAATAGCGGAAGTAATTAATATTTTGACATTCCAGCGAGGTTTATAATTCAAGGTGTTTAAGTTTAATAACAATTTTTTGTTTTTTATAATATAATGAATAAATAAATAATAAATTAATAAAGATGAAGACAAATGAAAGACATGCAAGATATTATAAAAATTTTAAATACAAAAATGAACGGAAGTACAGTGAAATAAGCAGATAACTTAATTATAATTAATTATAATGCATTTTTATTAATAACTGCAATAAATATTCTTTAAATAACCTTTGTATATACATACATAATTTTTTCAAGTAAAAAGTTAGTTAACTAAACATCAATTAACAAAGTTAATAACAATTAAACAAATTAAAAACAAATGCAAACAAAATTAAAAAGTTTTACGTTGTTTCAGTTATGTTAGAATCTAATTTCAGTATCGGATCTTTCAATGACTGACTAATTTCATCTTTCACGGTATCATTTTTATCTATGATTTTAGTGAATACAATTGAACTTTCATCTTTTTCAGCAAAATCGCTAAATTCTATCGGATCCGATTCAAATGTCGAAAAACTAATTTTATCATCCAATTTTGAATTTAGTATATCAGTTCTAGTATTATTTTGTTCCGGTTTGGATTCATTTGTGAAGTTCATACTAGCATTTAAAATGTCTTTTTCGTCTATAAGATGAAGTAACATGTCGATTATAGACTTGACATTTGTTACAGTTTCATTTAATTGAGATTTAGCTTCTGCTGAAGAAAAAGATCTTTTTTGAGCTCTTTCAAATTTTCGATGATTTTTCCCAACCTTTGATTCTGTTTTAGACTTTACGGATACGCTAGTTTTAGGTTTACTTTGACTACTTCCGAATTTTGCATGACTAGAAAATCCAATATCCGACGTTTGATGATGTTTGTAATTTTCATTTCGATGTGCAGTGGCTTTATTAGATAAATCCTTATGTTTGTTAGAAGATGAAATTCCAAATTTACTTGATCCATGTGGCCTTACACTACCTAGCAAATCAATTTTATATGGCGAATTGTTATTTGCATGTGATGTACTAGGCAATGAAATATCCCCATGAATTATAAAAGATTCTTTTCTTTTGTTATCCTGTTTAGATTTTCCCGGCGCTGATTTCATGCCACTGCAGCATTTGAAGTATTTCTTAATGACTTCCTGAATAAAACCTTTTATTTCATTTTTCATCCTTGGAAAACTATCCTTCATGAAAGACTTAAATTCATTCTTCAATTTAGCAATTATGTCTATAACTATTTTATTCGTATCAACTTCTTTATTTGTGAACAATTTGAAGAAGTTTAATATCATTTCCATAGGATTAAATGAGGATGAGTTGCTTTCCGACGAATCTTTGAGATTTTTCATTATGTCATCGAATAAATTAGACGGAAAATCATCCGTCAAATCTATGGATTCGAAGGTAGCTGAAGTTTTGAAAGAATCTGCATCAGATTCGTCTGATTCTGTCAATGATTCGTCTTTAGAGCATTCTTTTGAAGAATCACTGAGTTCGTCTTTCAAAACGAACTTTGATTGAAGAGGTTGTTCTTTTTCATTATCAGTTTTCAAAGACAATTCTTCAAGATCGCAAGGTTTTTCTGTTGTAGTTGTCTCAACTACATTATCCTTATCTGTACATTCTTTCCCTATCGTCACGTCATTTATCGCTTGAACTATTTTGGGATATTTGAATATCCTCAACAAATTTAACAATAAATTATTAACTGTTCCTATCATATCTTGGATGTTTTTAAATTTGCCATTAACAGTTCCAATTAGTTTCTTCATAAGACATTCATTATTATTATCATTTGTTTTTGGTGGTTCGGAATATTCCAGTGACTTTTCTGAAGAATCTGCAGCTTTCTTAATCATTTCTTCTTGTTCTTCCATAGACTTAGCCAGTCTCTGAATTTGTTCCATCAGTTTGTCAGTTTCGGATTCCATAATTGCCAAAAGCTTGGAATCTTCGCCATTTTCATCTGCAGTTTCAGCTATCGTATTGTTTGTATCTCCTGTGTTTCGACCAAATCGTGTTACACTGTCACTCCTAAATACTTTAGCAAAACTGTTAATAAGCCAAGATTTAGGATTTAATATAAATTTAAACATATTTCTTCCGATTTGCCAAAATGTTTGAGAACAGTCTTTTACACCTTCTAACACATCGATTATTTTATTACAGAATCGGATTACTCCTAAGCAAATCTTTATAATAGTGGCTCCTCTTGTGTCTCTGTATCTGGACAGGGCATTTTCCAACAGGGTTTCCATCGCTTTCAGGGTATCGTTGATGGAATTCAAATCAACGTTCTAAAATAAATTTTAACTTTAAGTCTTCAAAGGATTTAAAATTAAGTACACTCGACTTCCTCTTATTGCAACACCTAATATTGCAACCGATCTGATATTGCAACGAAATCTGTTCCGATAATGCAACGAATGAAGTGTAGATAATTTTGGCGCGAAATTCAAAATAATTGAGTTCAAATTATTTTTTTGTTTCAGATAATAATAATATTTAATTTTTAACTTCTTTAGTCTCTTTTAAACAATCTGGTATGTTATTCTATATAATAAAACATAAAAAGTGAAGAATAATGTAGTTTAGAAGAAAAACAAAACCTCAATTTAAGTTTTCTTATGTTGGCATTACTGAAAGTGATCAAATTAAACTGTTGATTGGTATGGTTGCAATAAGAGATTGTTTCCGGTCCCGAATTGTTGCATTATGAGGAAGTCGAGTGTAAATGACTTTCTTTTTTTATAAAGCATTACTACTTACTGAAAGAAAATCTTCCGATACTGCCACTTCGCCATAAAGTTGACTGGGAGGTTCGATTGGTACTCGAATATGTCTATGATAATCCAGTTCATTTGATGTTTCAAATTCTAACGCGTGTGCTCCTATTTTAGCACGTTCAATTTTAGGAAGTCCATAAGGATTTGCCGATGAAAAATTGAAAAGTAAAAATAGAAAAGATAATGCGAAAAAGTAACCGAATCTTGACATGATTGACAGATTGATTAGAAGAAGTCACCGTAGATCATACTGAGTGAAATTTTGGAAATATTATGTAGTGTGGATCCAAGATGTCGTTATATATATTTAACGTTGATTTAGTATGTTAAGAATTGCAGCACGTCGATCGTGCATTTTAGTACAAACATTTTCGTTGCAATTTCTTATCGGAGATTCCGTTTTGATGAATAAAACGATTTTTTTCGATTCGCATCTTTTCCTGAATATAATGCTGCATATTTCATGGACGAATAATTTAGTTTTGTTAATTTGGTTGAATTAATCACAACATACTGTTATGTAAAGAGTGCACAAGGTGATTTACATTTATACACAAAATTTAGTTTGTGTATTAAAGTTAAAATTTTATTGCCATATAAATTACATAATATAATAATGTATTGTATATTTTTATATCATTAAATAACATTGATATTTAAAGTAAAATATATATTTTTTATTTAAATTGGGATAAACATAAAATGTATGTACTTATTGAAGTTAATTTTTAAATGATTTTTATTTAATGCCATTATAGCCATTTTCTAATTAACTTTACAATGTAATATTCTTTGTTATTTCCTCTGATATCATCGTTTCTGATCTTAATTAGCATAATATGATTTTCAACAAAGATGAGTAATATCTGTTCTTATTAGTAACTCTGATTAACGTGTATTACATCATTTGAAACGATGTTTAATTTTAAGCGCATTTTTATGTTAAAGTTATATTATTATGTAGTTAACGTATATAGAACGGGTGAAATCGCTTTTTCGATGGCAATTAAAATGCAAAGTGGCATAGAATTAACGATAGAATGTAATGTAAAATTAGAAACACGGGTGACATTTTTATACAAATCACGTAACAAAGTCATGCTAAGAGAGATTTGAAATGTAACATTTTTTGAATAGAACAATGTTAAATATATAAATTATTTATTTAATTTCGTTGTAAATATAAAAATAAATAAAAAATAACTTATTAATTATTATTATTTTAACTTTTGATAAGTAAAAAATGTTTAATGTTTCTTTCAATTTTTACATCAAAAATCTGTATTTTACTGCTATTTTGAGTAATAACAAAATAAGATGAATTGCCAATAAATAAGAGATTAAAAACGACAATAATTATAAATTTGAACACTTTGTTTTTTATCTTTACCGAAAAATCAACTTTTTTGAAAACTATTTTAAAAAATTGGCCATAAATCCGAAGTATCTTAAATCATCGCACCCTCTCTCACGTGAGAATATTCAATACTTGAAGGAAGAGGATCGCTCAAATAAGTCAAAACACATTTCTTGTCAAGTATAGTTTATTAACTTGTAAATGTTTTCAGAGAAGCGTTCGGTTGTGTTTATAAAAATGATACGAGCAATCGGCGAGAAAGCTTTTTTCACAATTTCTTCTCTCCCATAAATAAATGTTTTTTTCGTTTTCTTTTCATTCGCAACAATTTCGTAGTGTTCTACGAAAGCACCAAAAGTACCAAGAGATATAGACACATTAAGTACAGCTTCCTTTGGAAGTATTGCAACATGGGATCAGCGTACAGTGCCATATGGCTATTCCTCCTTTTTCTCGCTTCAGCATCTTTATGATCCGTTGACAGGCTGGCTCTTTTGGGGTCGGAAGTAGAAAGCTAGTAAATCTTGTAAAATAAAAATATCTGAAACTGTTGCGTGTGCAAACATAGATTGATTCTTTAGAACTTAAATCAATTGTACCAAAAGATTTTGACAATAGTTTTTTTTTTTTTAAACAAAGGAAATTTTCTTATCCTTTCAGGATACAATGAAATAATAGTTTTCGTTACAAATAAATAAACACATATATTAGTTTTGTTTTTGAATTATTTATTACAAATAAATAAGTTACATAAATATTTACAAATTTAATCTACTTCCATTTAAATAATGGGAGTGATTTGTCTATCTAAGCTTGAATCTGACTCCAATGGAATTGGTTTTGTGGGAAAATGTCTTTCGAGAAAAGGTAACGAGGAAATACTTCGAGCAGCGAAGCGTGGACGATTTGACGATGTTTTTTTCGAATTACAAAGACACCTGGATTGTTTGTCGCCGTTATTTTCAATTACATATTTCAATGCACCGTTTTCATCGTAAAGCTCAACGAACTTGATATCCTTGTCTTTTGGCAAGTGTTGGTCTATAATTTTGAGAAGTTTGTCTCTTTTAGTGTTGCTGTAAATGTAAAAAGAATATTGTATTATGAAGAAAAATGATTGTATTGTAAAAATTATAAAAAATGCTAAAAAATAATATTTGACTAACCCTTTCGAATCAATCATATCTGATAATTTCTTTGGTAATATTATTTTTGCAATGTCTTTGTTATCGTAACGACCCATATCCATGATAAATTGTTTCGGATCACACTTTTTGGTTTCCTAAAAACAAGAAAAATTAATATTTTTTAAAAATATGTCTATAGATACAAACTTTTTGACATGTTTTATAATTATGCTATTTAAATATAAATGTTTATTTATGATGTATATTCAAAAAATACAAACCTTCGCATTTTTTTTCGCTTCTGTGACAGTAAAAATGAAGAAGGACAAAATGAAAAGCAGTGCAATTTTCATGGTTTACGAAGGGAACTTCGAGTGTAAGAAATTTTTTGCGATTTGACATTTCTTGTGAATTTGACAGATTCTTATACCTTCATCTCATCTTCCGTTGTTTTGTAATTGGATCTTTAAAGTAAACTTGGGTCATTATTCGCAATACGGAAGTGAGTATATGCAGGAAAAGATGTTAAAGAATTTATTGTTGGAATATTTATTTTTTTTGAGCTTCGTGCTCGAAATTAAGTTAATGTGTCATATAGTAGTGTATTTTTGCAGCCAAACGTGTTCTCTTCGATTTTCCACGCTGATATTTCTGTATTGTGTTACATAAAAAAACATGCACTTCTTTTAATTTTAATGTATATTATTTAAAAATGTACAATTATTTTTTTTTAATTAAGGTGATGTATACATTCTGCTGCCACAAAGTTAGTGTCTTTTGTTATAAAAATTTAAGATACAAACAATATTTTTTTGTTAATTATTTTTAAATTTTAATGATTTTTACGATTTTCTCCACTCTAAAAACTATAATGCTATGATTATAGTCATCTTCAATATTTCTATATTATCATTATAACATAGAAATTAATGATTAAATAAGATTCTGTATTGATTAAAGTAAGTAAGAAAAGTGAGAAAATCATGCTTTGTAAT
>JABFPJ010007087.1:0-10277 GCA_022817425.1 Gryon sp. ZL-2020 | reverse complement strand
ATTTATTAATTATTTATATAATTTTTCATGAATTTGTTAATTCATCCAAAATTTCGTGCAAATTTCGTATACACTTTATGAAAATGGTTTGCATAAATTTTATGCAAACTTCGGTCGCATGGTTTGCAAATGGTTTGCATGAATTACTCGCAAATAAGCGGACACAGGATAGCGTTAATTTTGCATAAACTTAGTCATTTTTTTATTGTTATCAGGGTAACTGTATTAGTATGTGTTTCTATGTTATGTATATATTCTTTCAATCTTGTTTTTATATTTCTTTTTGTTTCGCCAATATATGATTTTTTACAATTACAATCAATTTTATAAACAACTTCAGTATTTTGTTCTTTTTTTAATTGATCTTTTCCATTCTTTATTAATGTATCTAATTTGTATGGTATATTATTTATGACGTAAAAATCAATTTGTTTAAAAATATGTTTCATATTTTGATTAGTATTATTATAATGTGGTAAGACTATAATGTTGTTGGATTGAAAACTATTTTTTTATTATTATTTGTATTAATTCTAAGCTTATTTAATCCGATATTTATATTTTTGTTAACAAATTCAATTGGATATTCATCAATAAGTAATTTATCAATAAGTTATTTTTTATTATATATATATTATATATACAGGGTGTAACAAAAATATCGTGCACCAAAGAAGATTTCGATACTTTAACAAAAATTATCAAAAAAAATATTTTCAGCTTTGTTTAATAATAATTAAAGAATTAAGAAAATTCTAAAATTTGAAGATGTAAATGTGTGTAAACGCTGTTGGCATTTCAAACAATGAAAAAACGTCAAAAAAATATTCTGACAGATTGAGATTATGTTGGCGAAAAATATGTAAAATACCTTTATTAATAGGTATACATCACATAAAAATGGATGAATTTATGTATTTTAGGAAAGTTTGACTATTATTTGAGTATAAAAAACAATTTTTAATACTTCACATGAAAAAATCATGTGCAAAAATTTGTAAATAAATCTCATATCATTAGAAAGATATTGTGCAGATGTTAATATGGCCTGCGAAACTCGGATTAAGCTGAAATTTTGCATGCACATTCCTGAGATACAATACATTAAGCTACTGACTCCTCGTTTTGCAAATTAAAATTAATCCCCTTAACAAGTTTGCCAAAATGTGTATGACCGCTGTACTCGGCACAATGAAATTAGAAATTAACTTTGTCTGCGAAACTCGGATAGAGCTCAAATTTGGCGTGCACATTCCTGAGATAACATATTTTGAGCTATAAATGCTCATCATTTCTTGCAAAGTATTATTATCTCCCTGAAAAACATCGAAAGTTTATATGGCCTACTAGGCAAAATCAAAGTAGCTATTATCTTTGGCTGCGAAACTCTGATTGAGCTGAAATTTTGTATGCACACTCTTGAGGTAGCAGACATTAAGCCACTACATTTCATCGTTTTTTGCAAATTAAAATTCATGCCCTGAAAAAATGTGCGAAAATGTAATGCAATATTAAAGTAAATGTTAATTGTGACTGCGAAACTCGGATAGAACTTAAATTTTGCCTGCACATTGCTGAGATAACATATTTCAAGCTATAAGATGCTCGTTTCTTGCAAACTATTAGTATTCCCCTGAAACAAATCGCTCATTCATACGGCCTACTAGCCAAAATCAAAGTAGCTATCAATCTTTGGTTGCGAAACTCGAATTGAGCTGAAATTTTGCCTGTACATTCCTGAGATAACATATTTTAAGATATTTAATGCTCGTTTCTTGCAAACTATTAGTAATCCCATGAAAAAAATCGCTAATTCATATGGCCTACTAGGCAAAAATCAAAATAGCTATTATCTTTGGCTGCGAAACTCTGATTGAGCTGAAATTTTGTATGCACACTTCTGAGGTAGCAGATATTAAGCCACTACATGCTCGTTTTTTGCAAATTAAAATCCATCCCCTTAACAAGTTTGCCAAAATGTATATTACCGCAGTACTCGGCACAAGCAAAGTAGAAGTTAATTTTGATTACAAAACTCGGAATAAGCTGCAATTTTGCATGCACATACCTGAGATTGCATACATTGAGATACTGAACGGTCGTTTTTTGCAAATTAAAATTTATGCCCTGAAAAGATGTGCGAAAATGTATAAGATCAATAAATCGGCAATATCAAAGTAGGTCTTAACTGTGACTGCGAAACTTAGATAGAACTTAAATTTTGCCTGCACATTCCTCAGATAACATATTTCAAGCTATGAAATGCTTGTTTTTTTGCAAAGTATTAGTAATCCTCTGAAAAAATTGCTAATTCATACGGTCTACTAGGCAAAAACAAAGTAGCTATCAATCTTTGGTTGCGAAACTCGGATTGAGCTGAAATGTTGTATTCACATTCCTGAGGTAGCATAGATTAAGTCACTAAATGCTCGTTTTTTGCAAATTAACTATTCCGGAACTGTCCAGAAACACTATGCATTGGCATGGCATTGGTATGGCATTGGTATGGCATTGGTATGGCATTGTCATACCAATGCCATGCCATGAACCAGCGTTTGCATGTTTTTTTATGCTTGTACATTTCGTAGCATCTCCATGAAATGCAAAAGAACCGAAAATGCACTATCATTTTCAATATTAATATTGAATGGCCATAACATTGCCATTTTTCACGTAAAATGAAAAAATTTTTTTTCATTTTGTTCAGAAAGGAATGAATGTTATGATTACTGCAAAAAGATGAGGGGTTATGGGGGCAATTTTTTTCGCTATACTCATCCAAAGTCAGTAAAATTTAGCGCAAAAAATTTTGTTTCGTTACAGTTAATTTGTCATAACAAAAACCAAATTTTTGAAAATTTATTGGACATCTTCTTTTAGAGAAAATCTCAACCTTTCATTTAAAAAAAAGAACTTTGAATTTCGATGTAAATTGTAAAAGTTATGTCGGTTTGAAAATGGCTCATTTTTTGATTACTGCTAGGTGGCCTTTTTTTGTGCCCAGTGTATTTAATAATTTAATATTTTATATTTGTTATTCAAAATACTGACATTCATTCATATATACGTAATACGTGGATTTAACGTTCACTACATCCATATTGAAAAATTTATAAAATGGGATGAAAAAAGGTGTGTGGTTGATCAATTGATAATTCAATCTGGCTGCTCCTCGCTCGGCCCAATTCGGGCACCCAAGTCCCTAAAGGAAGGTTCGATTTAATGAAACACAGTATGTTGTGCTGAGAATAGACATATATTTTCTCAGCACAGAGGAAAAAGAACCCAAAGGGTCCAAAACCTCTCTTTTAAAGCACACGATACAGTTTTTACATTTTATGTCACTCTACAACACTTCAATTACAAGTATAACTAAACACACGAATACAACTCATACACTCATTCATTCCTTTTTCATCCAATTCATCGGCAGAGCTTAATGAACGCAGTGGCAATAGACATAGTTTATGGATTGATCGGGTAAATTCGGAGGTAGCCGTTTTCAGTTTTACTAGCCGTACTAGACCGTCTGCTCCCGGAAAACATTTAATGATTCGCCCCAACTTCCACTTACTCGGCGGTAGATTATCGTCGCGTATCAAAACGATATCACCAACAACTAAATTGACGGAAGGAGTTCTCCATTTGCGTCTTCGCTGTAGTTGCAACAAGTAATCCTGACGCCAAAGGCGCCAGAATTGATCACGCATCTTTTGAACTCTTTACCATCGGGAGAGTTAGTTTTCATTTGTTTGACTAAAGTCAGGCTCGGGAACGGACAGAGGCCTTCGGAGGTACAAAAAATGGCCTGGCGCGAGATAAGAGAAGTCGTGTACATCGTCGCTCATTGGAGCGATGGGACGCGAATTAAGACAGATGCTAATTTTTGAGAGAAGCGTCGTCAATTCCTCAAACGTAAGAGTTTGATTATTGATGACTCTTCTGAGGTGGTGTTGAAATGTCTTTAAGATTTGAAAGATCTTGCCAGAAATCAAGTCATTCTTGTGCTAGGGGGGCAACAATTTGTTCATCCCATTCTAATTTTTCTTTCCAGAGTTTGCGCATGAATATTTTTGCAATTATGACGGTTGGCGAAACCCACCCCAAGGGATCAAATATGCTAGCTATGCGCGATAAGATAGATCGTTTTGTGATGGTTTCGTTATCTTTTGTTTGAATTTGAAACGTAAATGTGTCACTGCGCGGTCTCCATTGCATGCCTAGAACTTTAGTCGACGAGTTATCATCAAAACTTTATTCCGAATCACGCGCGAGCATTTCGTTCGGGAGATCTTTTAATAGTTGATTGTTGTTTGATTTCCACTTACGAAGTGAGAATCCACCGGATTTTAGTAGTTGGATGAGGTCATCGCGCAATTTTTTACTTTGAATGATGTCATCACCACCTATTAACGTATCATCTACGTATACGTCGCGTTTCAAAGCGGCAGCCGCGTCCGGGAAGCGACCGCGTTCGTCATCGGCCAGTTGGTGTAGAACGCGCATTGAAAGAAAGGGTGCTGAGGCAGTTCCGTAGGTGACGGTTTTTAAGCGGAATATCTGTATTAATTCTGAACCAGGTGGCTTCCAATATATACATTGGAGGGGTGTGTCTTCGGAAGCAATTTGTATTTGACGGAACATTTTTTCCATATCCGCGGAACACACGATCTTATAAGTTCGCCAACGTAGCAAAATGTCGAATAATTCACTCTGCAATTTTTGTCCAACATACATGCAATCGTTCAGCGAATTACCATTTGAACTACGACCCGATGCGTTAAATACTACGCGAAGTTTTGTTGTTGTACTTCACTCCCGGATAACGGGGTGATGTGGCAGAAAGAACCGCGTTTCTGGATCGTCCTTGAACGAATCATCTGGCGCCATGTGCCCAAGACTAAGGTACTCTGTTAGGAAATCATCGTACATTTTTTTAACGTCCGAGTTTCGATTCAAGCGTGCTTCTAATCGTTTATAACATTGCAAGGCCATGTGGCGAGATTCACCGAGGTCCGGTTTATCAGTTTTGATCCGGACTTTTACAACATATCGTCCGTCTTCGCGACGCCGAACGGAGTTTCGAAAAAGATCTTCGGCCTTTTGTTCATCCGGTGTCAGGATTGGATCAGATGGGACATTTTCGATTTCCCAAAATGATCTCAGAGTTCGGTCGACATTAGCGACACATGTAACGTGATACGCGGATGTTGAATGTGTGGGGTTGAATTTATTGTACGCGAGTCGTCCTGAGAGGATCCATCCAAGTGTAGTTTTCTGTGCAATTGGTTCATTTTCCCGGCCACGACGTAACCCATCTTCTAACATTGAACTAAAGACTTCTGCTCCGAGGATTAAATCGATTGGTTGATCCCCGGTAGGATCATCGTCAGCTAAAGTTAAATTGACAATGTGAGGTAATCGTGAGATGTCGACCGGTATGCGAGGAGTGTGAGCTGTTAATTTGGACATAACGAGTGCTTTTAAGTGGAATGTTGAATTTTCATTGTTTAGAGCCCGAATATCAACTGCGACTAGTGAATTGGCGGTTTCTGATTCAGTTCCGCCAATACCCATTACTTGCACGAGTGCTCGAGTTGTCTTTGCGCCCAACAATTGGACAGCCCTTTGCGAGATAAAGGAAGATTCTGACCCTTGATCGATTAATGCTCTAAATATCAATTCGCGATCATTTGATGCTTTTACGTGAATCTTAGCGGTTGCCAAGATAACACTACAAACTTCTTTAGAGCGAGAGACATGAACTGTGACCTTCTGCCTCTTTTCTTGCGAGATTGTAGTGTTATCTTCTTGTCGTGGGCGTTTGATTGATTGATTATGAGGATTGTGCAATAACGAATGGTGTTTTTTGTTACATCGTGAGCAGGTATATTTACTTGGATACGCGCTTACGATATGACCTGAGTGCAAACAGTTGAAACATACGCGAAGTTTTCGAATAACATCTGAACGTTGATTGATATCTAAGGCTTTAAATTTTGGACAATTATATAGGTTATGTGAATTTTTGCACCCAGGGCAGGTCGCAACATTTGCAGTATAAGTTCGAGTAGTTCTCTTCGAGGGAAATTCCTTATTGGCTTGCTGATTGAAAGATTTCTTTACGTTTAATCGCGCTAGTTTAGACTCAATACGACGCAAAACGAATTGTTTAAATCCCATATAAATTGCTTCGAATGTATATGCCTACACTGCCTCTTCCCAGTCATCTAGCAACGCACCATCAAACTTGGATTTAACGATGCTGAGCAGAATGACTCCTGCGGCATCATAATCAACACCTAAACCTTAAAGAGACATTAAGTTGCCGTGAATTTGATTGAGTACTCGTTCGTACTCATTGCAGTCATAAACGCGCGCTACCGGCGCAATTTCTAAGAGAGCGTCTGCATGAGCTTGTTTCATGAGACGAGAATTATCATAGCGGTCAGTAAGTTCTGACCAGGCGATATCAAAGTTTTCCGCGGAAAGAGTTAAACATCTTACAATTTCATACGCGTTACCCTTTAGACTGTTTTTCAAGTAGTTAAATTTATCAATTTTTGAAAGAAAAGTGCTTATTACCATTGAGGTAAACGATTCGCGAAAGCCTAGCCACTGCGTTCGATCGCCGTCAAAAGTTGGCGGATCAATTCGCTTAAGTAATCCTACCGATGAATTAGATGAAGACTCACCAATACTATTTACAGAGATCGAGTCGCTCGCAATCGATGATGTCGCCAATAATCGACGAAATGTCAACTTCGCCTCGTGATACTTCTTCTTTGTTACTTCGAACAGCTTTCCTGGGAAGAATGGTAGTTGTTCTCGTTGCTCTGGTACGTGTGTAGAACACAAACTGTGATAAACTTCGGTGCAAGAAACCCAAGTAGCTTCTAATTCTTCCAGACGGATTTCGATTTCATCCGTTTGCTTGGCATGAATTTCGGAGTCTTGCGTTTCTTCGAAGAGTTCCGCGATCTCCTGCAATCTCTCCTCTAAGCCTGCGACCGCTGAGCGCAATGTTGTATTGACCGCTTGCCTTCGAGGTGCCATGATGATATGTTTTGCTCACAAGTCACTTGAATTGTCAATGTCTATGTGGTATGTCAAACTAATGACCATGAAAAATTTATAAAATAGGATGAAAAAAGGTGTTTGGTTGATCAATTGATAATTCAATCTGGCTGCTCCTCGCTCGGCCCAATTCGGGCACCCAAGTCCCTAAAGGAAGGTTCGATTTAATGAAACACAGTATGTTGTGCTGAGAATAGACATATATTTTCTCAGCACAGAGGAAAAAGAACCCAAAGGGTCCAAAACCTCTCTTTTAAAGCACACGATACAGTTTTTACTTTTTATGTCACTCTACAACACTTCAATTACAAGTATAACTAAACACACGAATACAACTGAGTTTACAATTATGTCTTCAATCGACGAGACAACAACAATAACTTGCACAAGGTTCTGCCCTTTTATTCTCAATTTTTGGGAGGATCCTCAGTGCTCCCATGTTTCTGCATTATGTTACAACAACCAATTACATAAGAATAAGTAAACAGAAGGTTTTGATTGGTTCATTAGTTTGAGTACCTAGTCGGCCAGATAGTGGACCGCCGGTCGCAAGTGTCGATGACTCAACGGCAGCTGTCTTGAGTTGCGTTAGATAACGGCGCGACAACATGAGCAGTTTGAGCCATCGACATTTGTTTGGGATTATCGGAAAATCACATGACTTTTAAGTTATTTAAATTTATGATGTTTATGTTTTCTCGATTTTCAGTTTTTAAGAAATATTCAAGATTAAGATTAAACACGTTTAATTGCACGTGTAAATTTCGAGAAAACATAAACAACATTTACGCATGTTTTAACACATATGAATGCAAAAAAGAAATAAACCCAGAATCTCTTTCGAAATTCTTTGCTTCAATCTCCATCGGTAGTTTGTATATTTAATAATTTGATTATTTATTTTTGTTATGAAAAATAATGACATTCATTAATATCCACGTAATATGTGGATATAATGTTTACTACATCCATATGAATGCAAACAAGAAATAAACCCAGAATCTCATTCGAAATCCTTGATTCAATCTCCAACGATAGTATGTATGTTTTATAATTTGATTTTTTATATTTGCTAGTAAAAATAATGTCATTCATTAACATCCACGTATGACGTGGATATAATGGTTCCTATATCCATATGAATGCAAACAAGAAATAAACCCAGAACCTCATTCGAAATTCTTTGCTTCAATCTCCATCGATAGCTTGCATATTAAATAATTTGGTATTTTATATTTGTAAGTCAAAATACTGACATTCAGTAATATTCACGTAATACGTGGATATAATGTTTACTATATCCATATCAATGCGAACAAGAAATAAACCAAGAATCTCAATCGAAATCCTTCCTTCAATCTCTAAGGATAGCTTGTATATTTGATAATTTAATTTTTTATATTTGCTAGTCAAAATAATGTCATTCATTAATATGCACGTAATACGTGGATATAATGTTTACTATATCCATATGAATGCAAACAACAAATAAACCCAGAATCTCATTCGAAATTATTCACTACAATCTCCATCGTTAGCTTGTATATGTAATAATTTGATTATTTATTTTTGTTATGCAAAATAATGACATTTATTAATATCCACGTAATACATGGATATAATGTTTACTACATCCATATGAATGCAAACAAGAAATAAACCCAGAATCTCATTCGAAATTATTTACTTGAATCTCCATCGTTAGCTTGTACATGTAATAATTTGATTATTTATTTTTGTTATGCAAAATAATGGCATTCATTAATATCCACGTAATACGTGGATATAATGTTTACTACATCCATATGAATGCAAACAAGAAATAAACCCAGAATCTCATTCGAAATCCTTGATTCAATCTCCAACGATAGTATGTATATTTTATAATATGATTTTCTATTTCTGTTAGTTAAAATAGTGACATTCATTCATATCCACGTAATACCTGGATATAATGTTTACTACATCCATATGAATGCAAACAAGAAATAAACCCAGAATCTCATTCGAAATCCTTTATTTCAATCTCCATCGATAGCTTGTATATTTAATAAATTGATATTTCATATTTGTAAGTCAAAATAATGACATTCATTAATATTCAATATTATGTTACAACAACCAATTACATAAGAACAAGTAAACAGAAGGTTTTGATTTGTTCATTAGTTTGAGTACCTAGTCGGCCAGATAGTGGACCGCCGGTCGCAAGTGTCGATGACTCGACGGCAGCTGTCTTGAGTTGCGTTAGATAACGGCACGACAACATGAGCATTGTTTACGTAGGATTCCATTGTGACAAAAAGCAGTTTGAGCCATCGACATTTGTTTGGGATTATCGGAAAATCCCATTTTTTTTAAGTTTTTTAAATTTATGATGTTTATGTTTTCTCGATTTTCAGTTTTTAAAAAATATTCAAGATTAAGATTAAACACGTTTAATTGCACGTGTAAATTTCGAGAAAACATAAACAACATTTACGCATGTTTTAACATATATGAATGCAAAAAAGAAATAAACCCAGAATATCTTCCGAAATTCTTTTCTTCAATCTCCATCGATTTGTATATTTAATAATTTGGTTTTTATATTTGCTAGTAAAAATAATGTCATTCATTAACATCCACGTAATACGTGCATATAATGGTTCCTATATCCATATTAATGCAAACAAGAAATAAACCCAGAACCTCATTCGAAGTTCTTTTCTGCACTCGCCATCGATAGCTTGTTTATTTAATAATTTGATATTTCATATTTGTTAGTCAAAATAATGACATTCATTAATATCCACGTAATACATGGATATAATGTTTACTACATCCATACGAATGCAAACAAGAAATAAACCCAGAATCTCATTTAAAATTCTTTATTTCAATCTCCAACGAAAACTTGTATGTTTAATAATTTGATATTTTATATTTGCTAGCCAAAATAGTGACATTTATTTATATCCACGTAATACGTGGATATAATGTTTCCTATATCCATATGAATGCAAACAAGAAATAAACCTAGAATCTCATTCGAAATTCTTTGCTTCAATCTCCATCGATAGCTTGTTTATTTAATAATTTGATATTTCATATTTGTTAGTTAAAATAGTGACATTCATTAATATCTACGTAATACGTTGAAACGTTCGAAATTTTATGTCTAATTTATAATTTAATTTTTTAATCTATATTTACAAATT
>JABFPJ010007086.1:0-10277 GCA_022817425.1 Gryon sp. ZL-2020 | reverse complement strand
GTATCGCTTTGAACTTGGGGCGAGAAACTACCGTGTCTCTTGACTTTTGTTCGCATTGACATTGTCTTTAAGAAAAAATAAAAAAAACCATATGATGATTATTTTAATTATTATCTTGTAGGCAAAATATGGCTATTGCATGTAAAAGAATAAGAGGTTAGTGTATCGCTTTGAACTTGGGGCGAGAAACTACCGTGTCTCTTGACTTTTGTTCGCATTGACATTGTCTTTAAGAAAAAATAAAAAAAACCATATGATGATTATTTTAATTATTATCTTGTAGGCAAAAAATGGCTATTTCATGTAAAAGAATAAGAGGTTAGTGTCTCGCTTTGAACTTGGGGCGAGAAACTACCGTGTCTCTTAATGTCTCCAAAATGTCGTAGACCTTATTTTTATGATGATGCTGAAGTACGGAACGTTCCAGGCACGAAAAATTTTCTTTTATATTCTTCCGGGATAGATTTTTTATGGAGCAATATAGTGCACACAATTTTATTAAAATATTTCACCTCGGAGATGATCTCCAGGTGCATAAACTATATTTTTTGAAGCATTCGAATATAATGACCTGGTGCAGCGGCTCCAGGGACAACTCGCATCTACATGAAAGGATGCTTCCAGGGTAGATTTTTTATCGAGCAATATAGTGCACACAATTTTATTAAAAAATTTCACCTCGGAGATGATCTCCAGGTGCATAAACTATATCTTCTGGAGCTTTCAAATATACAGACCTGGTGCAGCAGTTCCAAGGACAACTGGCAACTACCTGAAAGTATGCTTCCGGGATAGATTTTTTATGGAGCAATATAGTGCACACAATTTTATTAAAATATTTCACCTCGGAGATGATCTCCAGGTGCATAAACTATATTTTTTGAAGCATTCGAATATAACGACCTGGTGCAGCGGCTCCAGGGACAACTCGCATCTACATGAAAGGATGCTTCCGGGGTAGATTTTTTATCGAGCAATATAGTGCACACAATTTTATTAAAAAATTTCACCTCGGAGATGATCTCCAGGTGCATAAACTATATCTTCTGTAGCTTTCAAATATACAGACCTGGTGCAGCAGTTCCAAGGACAACTCGCAACTACCTGAAAGTATGCTTCCGGGATAGATTTTTTATCGAACAATATAGTGCACACAATTTTATTAATAAATTTCACCTCGGAGATGATCTCCAGGTGCATAAACTATATTTTCTGGAGCTTTCAAATATACGGACCTGGTGCAGCGGCTCCATGGACAAGTCGCATCTACCTGAAAGTATGCTTCCGGGATAGATTTTTTATCGAGCAATATAGTGCACAAAATTTTATTAAAAAATTTCACCTCGGAGATGATCTCCAGGTGCATAAACTATATTTTTTGAAGCATTCGAATATAACGACCTGGTGCAGCGGCTCCAGGGACAAATCGCATCTACCAGAAAGTATGCTTCCGGGATAGATTTTTTATCGAGCAATATAGTGGACACAATTTTATTAAAAAATTTTACCTCGGGTAGATGCGAACTGTCCCTGGAGCCGCTGCACCAGGTCGTTATATTCGAATGCTTCAGAAAATATAATTTATGCACCTGGAGATCATCTCCGAGGTGAAATTTTTTAATAAAATTGTGTGCACCATATTGCTCGATAAAAAATCTATCCCGGAAGCATACTTTCAGGTAGATGCGAGTTGTCCCTGGAGCTGCTGCACCAGGTCTTTATATTCGAATGCTTCAGAAAATATAGTTTATGCACCTGGAGATCATCTCCGAGGTGAAATATTTTAATAAAATTGTGTGCACTATATTGCTCGATAAAAAATCTTTCCCGGAAGAATATAAAAAAAAAATTTTTCGTGCCTGGAACGTTCCGTACTTCAGCATCATGACTGCATCATATTTTCGGACTTTTTTGGAAGTACATTAATATATATTTATTATTACGATTTAGGTCAAATTACTAGACTGAAATACATTTTTTAGAAGACTAATTCGATTAATGTTTAAAAAATATAATTTTTATTTTATTTGGTTTATTTATTATTGCGAATTACTGTTCTATAGGATGGTATTTTTTTATTTATGAGTAGGTAATTTAAATTGGACAAAGTTTTTTCGTTGATAGGAATTGAACCGCCGTCCTCATAAGTACGAAGTCCCGCGCGTAGCCACTGATCCACTGAAACATAAACAGTGGCTAACGTCGTATTGGAAATATGACCAGACTGCATTTGTTATATTGTAATATAAAAATTACTATACTGCAAAACATTCTCTTTAAGTAGAATTCTGTATGTGTTTATTGAACATAATAGTTTAATTGTCAAACTTTTTAATAAAAATTACTATACTGGCAAACAAATACTTCTTCAAAATCTCGTAATTATTATACAAATGTCTCATAATTTCTGTTGAATGATAATATCTAGTTTCTGTATTTACTAAATTTTACTATACTGCCTTACAGAAACTATAATAAATGTAGGAATTTTTATTAAATTTTATTAAATTTTACTTCAAAATATACTATTTAACCAAAAAAGTCCGAAATTACATGACAATCTAACAATTTTTCTTGTACTCCTGGTAGTTTTTACTGTACTTTTATTGTGCGTGAAGTAAAAATTTCACTTATTTTCTGAGTGAAACATTTTTTCACTTAAAAATAATCAAAATTCGAACTTTTCCAATGAAGTTTGTATTTTAAGTAATAGACTGATATAGTGAAAAAGTAATATAATTTTAATTTTTTAAAAATATAAAATTGATAAATATTATTTTTATAGTAAATAAATGTTCACTCTTATAATAAGTTATAATCCACTTTTTCTAAATAAATTATTTATTTAGAGAATAAGTCTTTTTCAATAAGTGAAGAAGTGAAGTCTAAAAAAGACTTATTAAAATGTTCGACTTCATCTTGAACTTACACACATTTTGAGAATCAGTATTTTGCATTACAACCTTAACTTCAATTACAAGTTGCCCTTTTTCAATAAAAACTTGCTTCCAGCGTAAAAAAAAAACAAGTTGATTTTTCGGAAATCACATTTAGATCACTTTTTATCTCTTCATGGAAGTTGGCCGACCTTGGAAGCTCGTAATGTTTCATACCATCGAGTGACCGTTTTTCGTTCCATCTTTTGTCCGCAGATAATTTTTGTTCTTCTCTTTGTTTATTTTTCTCTTTTTTAGAATAATTACACGCTTGCCTACAACCGATGATACTTTTCATCCATAAAAACGTTTTCGTTAATCTCTTCTCTCATATCGTAACGCTAGAAGAACATAACGTTTCGCAAAGTTCAATGAAAATGTTCATAAAGCAGAGCATAAATGGCCGTTTAATATTTGTATTCTGCATTTTTATCTGTGACTTTCGAAACTAACGGGCGTTTTAGTTTTCTATAGGCCATGTGTCGCTCCAACAAAATAGAATCGATAATAGCGAAAGTCGTTTATTCGCGACGAGTACGAATTGCAGATTAAATATTTATCACTGTGATGAAATGTCACAGATAGGAATACTTTTTTTTACTTGCATCCGATGTGACAAATCAAATGACGCCATTTTTAGACAACAGAGGTCAACTTTATCAAAGTCAATTAACTATGAACTTTGATGTCCCATTTCTGTTACATCTTCCAAATTTCATTCCTATTTTTAAGCTCTTTCAATTATTCTCAGTTTTCCTTATTTCTCGGCTTTCATATTCTAACTCACTTCTTTCTAGATTCCATCATTTTTAATAGCTCCTCATTTTACTTTATTTATGATTTAATATCACTTTTCATCCTCAACTTTAGAATCTTAATTAAAAATAATAATGAAAAACACGATATTTTCTATTTTGTCTCATTTTTTATATGGAAAATTGAATTTACGTTTTATGGTACAGTAAAGATTGTTACATTAGATAGTAATTGTCATGTAATATCATCCAATTGAATTAAAAAAAAAGTTAAATTAATCGCTGCGGTGATTCAATTAATATTCATTCACAGTAGATATTGACTTGGCCGTGTGCAATTTACGGCTAATTGATGTAATGAAATAAATATAAAGCGCATGCGAAATTTACGCTTAAATATTCAACGGCAATGTGAGTCACTAAATATATATATAGGCGTAGCCAAAAAATAAATAAAAAGTTGCTGTTGAACGCTGTAATCAAACGCCATCTACGGTAAACAAAAAAGTATAAAGAAAACAAAATAGTGTGGCGCGGTGGAATGTTTGCTATTTTAGAATATTTTGATTTGAAATTCTTTTTTTTTTCTAGAAATAAATAAATTAAAAATCTATTTAACTTTTAATCATCTTTGTAGTTCGAATTCTGTTTAAAACAGTAAGTTTTCCATTAATAATTTGGTTTAAGTTTATTAATTCAACAATATACATAAAATATATATATATACATAATCTCAGTGGGGATCAGTATTCGTCTTCATTCTGCGCAAAGACATTGATGCTTTAGTTGGAATTTCATTTCAACTTTCGAACAAAAAATGATTCTACTTAGAACGGCTGCTTTGTAGATTTCAAAACTATCCGTCTTTTATTACAAAAACACTTTCACTCATCTCACAATTTCGCGGCATTTTTCGACCTTCCCGTTGTATGTAATCTTTTTCAATTAAGATTTTGATTGATCGTTAATTGTACTTTTAATGTTTATACATAAATATAAATGTAAAAAAACTAATTGAATGCAATACTTTGTTACGTATTTTCATAGTCATAGTCATTTTATTCATATTTTATATTTCGAAAAAAAGTTATGAAATTTAGTAATAAAAATATTATAAAATGCTTTTAAATTAGAAGATAATGTTAACTTTTGTTATAGAAAGTTTATTATTATGTTTTTTCAACAACGAATTTGCATTCTGTTGACGAAATAGAATACTTATTTAAAAAATAAGAAATCTCCAATTCAGAAAATGAATTAAAAAAAATCTAATAATTCACTGAAAGAGTCAACTGAAAATGCAATATTAAACTATATTTATTATTTGTTTTTTTTTTCAACGCCAAATTTGCGTGTTCGTTGATGAAATACAATATTCCACTATTTTCAATCAAACGATTCAAAATAATTAACAACTGACCTCAACATATAATATGTAATACAAAACTAGTCAGCAGAAATATGACTCTTTTTCAATCAAACATGATTATTACTATTATTGACTTTTTTCTTTTTTGTTATCAAGTCAAAGTTAGAAGTAAAAGATAATAATTGTCCCGCCTCATTCACATTTCTGGCACAAGATATAACATAATGGCATATTATTTGTTGATAAATACTATGCTCCTTTGAGCGTTTCAGCAATTATAAGCTTCTCTTATTATAAAATTGCGTCATATTCGTTATTTGTCGGAGTGCAATATAAAATGATAAAGTGAAAGTGGCGAATAATTATGTGATCTTATATTTTATTAGAGACAACTTCACGATTTCACTTCATTATTACGCCAAAGTGGAAGAATGATGTTGCGGCAGATGAGACGCCATGATAAACAAAGTAGCAAGCTCTAACCCAGTATGCGATTTAATAACAGAGGAAGGTCGAATCGCGCCATCTTATGTCTATCATTATTTTGAATACTTGTATTATTTTGCATTTTTTAATTGTTTATTATAAAGTATTTATTAAAGCAACAAAAATGAAATTATATGTCGGAAATTGATCGAATTGATTAAAAACAATTCAATTACGCTAACAGCACTTTCAATTTTATCACAAAATTATCCACTCATTACATATTCCATTAGCGTTAGTTTAACTCGGTGTGTCATACAATTTACATATTCGCTATGCCAACACAATTAAGCAAACCATTTATTGTTTCAATGCTAATCAAACAAAAATGCTGTTAACAAATGTAAAGACATTGCCCGATAATTTTACTACATTTAATATGTTAAACATTTTTTATGATAAAAGTGAATAGTAGTAAAAAGTTTACATTGTAAAATTACAGTACATTTTACTGGCAGTCAGAGGATTTTATTAGGAAATTAAAAATTTAATTATAAAGTTACAATAAGAATTTTGTTCAAGCAACATAAGCTCATAATCTCAATATTCAACTTTATATGAAAAAATGGCATCAAACATTTTCAGAATACTTGGTCCATGCACCAGGGTTGTTGCGCACCTGAAAAACCTGGAAAAGTGAGGGAATTCCATTTTTCTGGAAAAGTCAGGGGATATTATAATTATTCAAACTTCAGTTTAATTACATACTATTTCGTCTGATTACAATTATGAGTCATTCCATGTCAAACCAAAAAACGAAATTGCTTGAAAATTTGTATAAAGCTTTCTTTATACACCAAATAAAGATTCTCAAAAATATTTGTCATTTAAATTCATATTTTCAAATGTACAGTCATTTTTAATTTTTATCATTTTAAAATTGACAAATTTGAAAAAAATAAAAAAGCTTATAATCTTGTTTATTATCATTGTAAAAATATGGTTCACGGCTCATTTTGAAGGTATTGGCTTACTGAATAAGATTGCATATCCAAATATATTACATTTTTAGTATCTCTTCTTTAATTGGTCGAAAAATAAAAAAATCGTTTTTTTTAATTCCCAAAAAACGGGTCTTTTTTTATTTAAAAATTTGAGAGAACCTTCTTTTCTAAATACTCTAACAGGTAATATAGGTTATTTCAAAAGTATTACGATAATATGATGTATTTTATTGACTGTAAGGTAATTTTTTATTTAATTTGAATAATTGCTATATACAGATCAAATGCAATTTAAATAATGAACGAATACTTTCATTTAAAATTAATAAATTTTATTAAATTTATTTTTCGTTTCTCGGAGAGGGAAATGCCATTTTCATCCCTAGGGAGATTTAGGAAATAGGATATTACGTCACTAGGCAGAAAATCCTAGTGACGTAATAATGACTCGTAAATTTCACGAGCCGAAGCCTCGACTGAAAAATATAGTACGTAACATGGGAGATGAGCGGAAATTCGTTCTTGTAACTCGGTCGCAAAAACAGCTACTTTCCCCGACTGGTTTGCGCCCGGAAAGCATTTTTTGCTGCAATTTATGAAAAATATTTCTGGCGGCATAGTTAGATTTCAAAGTCGGCATTTCGGTTTTGCCTGTTATAACCAGGCATATCTGCATCATACTGTACCCCTGGAGTTACATTCATATAATTATTCTGAAACTTTGTACTGATGGCGCAACAATATGCTATCAAAAAAAATTGAATTTGAAAAGAGACACGGTAATGCTGACCGCACAAAAAAAGATCATTTTTTTGTACTTGGTCAGAAACGTTACCGTGTCTCCTGATTAAATTTCCTGAAATTGTCTTTATCTATCTTATTGCAAATAAAAGAGACACAACTTATAACATTGAATTAAAATTCATTTCAAGCATTTTTTAAAGTAGCTTTCCTGACCTCGAATATAGAATGAAATAGTTGACTGCAGCGCCATAGTGACAAAAATATGATACTATTAAGGTAGAAAGCTACTCAACTCAACATTTTAAGATTTACTTGAAAATTTGTTAATAAGTTTCTATAGATAAAATAATAACACTTGATTTTTTTTATAATTTTTGACCATTTGGTTTTTGAGATAATTCAATTTAAATTTGCTGTTTTTCCAATCTTAGTACATGGGTTAGAGTAGCGCCGTCAATCGATATGTCATTCTAAACTTTAGAATCTAAAGCAACGTCGATGCATGTTTTACCGGTGATTATCATTAGCGCCGATTTGAACTAGTCTTTAAATCAAAAGCGCCGATGAAAATACATCATATGCACCACAAAAATAAATCAAAAGCGCCGATGAAAATAAATCAAAAGCGCCAATCAAATTACATCATAAGCGCTGATTTTGATGTATTTAAATAATAAAGTAAATTTTTACTATACTCGAATTAGTATTCAGGAAAACTGTGCGACTATACCGACCAAAATATCTCACATAATTAAAATGAAAACTAACAAATTATTTGTTAGTTTTCATTTCATCAACCAAATATTGTTGTATTAACAACAATAATTGGCTGATATCAGTAAACTTTTTTACCAGTTATTTAATAATTCAACAATTTCAAAATTGTTATAATTTTTAAATTTGTTTGTTAGTTTTTTTAAATTAGAACTTTAATAAAAAGTTAAAATTTATAAGTTAGTGTTTTTATTAAAATACATATTCTGCGCTTTTGATTCATATTATATTGGCGCTTATGATCGGTACCACTTAATGAATTACACTTGAACCCCGCAGAATGCACATTCGCAGAACGCACGACCTCGCCGGACGCACGGATTTTTATTCGCAGAATGCACGATATCCGTTTCGCGTATAAAGAGCGCGAAATTTAAATCTTCATTATATTTAAATGTATATATTGTTAATATTAAGAATAATATATTAAATAATTATTTCAAAATAATTATTAAAGCAATTTAAATTTATTAATGTTAGAAAAGGACTAAGTAATAATTAGTTCTTACAGAAATTATATTTTTTTAGTAATAAAGTGAACCAAACATGAGTTAAATTTTAAATAATGGATTCAAATTTACGAATCTAACTTTATTTTATGAACATGAGTTTACGGTAATTATTTATTAGCTACTCCAACTTGTTCTGTCAACCGAACATCATATACGCTATGTAACGAAAACGTATTTTTTGAATATTCTATTTTAATTTTCATAGTGATAAATACATTTAAAAAATATAGTTGAGCTCTAGATGATTTATTTAAAAAAAAAACATAAAATATGTTACAATTTTATATTTTTCATTTTGTTATAAATAATTTTGATTTTTTGAAATTTTGATTTGAAAAAATGCTACATGACATAGGGTTTAGTCACTATGGCGCGGCAGTCAAGTATGCATGAAACCTATATATATTCACAAACATAAATGAACATTCTTAATAAAAAAAGAAATGTTATTTTTTAAATATTTCTATTTTTTACATAATATTAATTACCCATTATTTATATTAATTATTTACTACTCGTAAAACGTATATGCAATGTGACGTGCATTTAATGCGTATTATGATTATACAATTCGATTGTATATTCAATGTCTATATTGTACATTACAATAGAATATTTTAATATATTTTATAACATTTTCTATATAATATTAAGAAAAAGTAAATAATAAATCGTAATAGTAAATAAATAAATTTAAAAAATATACACAATTAATAAAATAAATTATATATACACTGAAATCAATTTTATATCCATTTTTACAATATGAAATATTAATCACGAGATATAGGTGCATATATGATAATCATTGAAGATTATTATAAGTGTTAATAGCTACTGTTTCTTCAGAGATTATAGTATATTCACTTATATCCTGTGATTATTATATCATATTGCAAAAGATACTACAGAATCAATAAAAAATAAGAAGTAAAATTGAATGTAAATCGTATACGTAATTTTACAATATATTGTAAAATTATAGTCATGGGTTTAGATGTAATTACATATATTACTTTTTCATATTGGAAAAATAATTATATAATGGAAATTAAAATAGTATATTTTGCACCGAGGGAAATAAAAAAGAAAATTCGCTACCGAGTGCGAAGTTTACAATCCGAGCCGAAGGCGAGGTTTGTAATCGCACGAGGAGAGAATTTTCTTTTATTTTCCATGGTGCAAACAATATTTTTTGCCACAAGGGAGCAGAAAATGCAGTTTCTTTAAAACCCCCTAGAGATGGAAACTGCATTTTCTGTCACCGTGTGGCGAAAATATAATTTTTTTGGGAAAATTTTCTTTAAAAATTGCCTTCTAACTAAAAAGATGAAACAAAATGACAAAATTCGGCATACTGAAAAGGATTGAAATTCTATTGACATATTGTAAAACGTTTGTTCATGCAGCTTGATCAAAATTACGCTGTTGAATTCATTTGAATTGGCCATTTTTCAACCTTGACACGCTTTCTCAATTGAATTGATACGAAATAACGTTTGGACATTCTACTAAAATCCACGCTGCATTTCCAATCTAATTCGTCATTGGCGAAATGAATTCGAAAGAACCAAGTCGTTCATTTCTCAGAGTTAACATTAAAATGATCAAAAAACCGGCTGACAAATAAAAACTATCCAATTCAATAATCTGAGCCATAAAACTGGAAATCCACCATTTCCCATGTAAAATGTCTCGATTTCTTTTTTGAAATTAAAACAGCTATATATGTTAAATCGAGTTTTAACGCTTCAGTC
>JABFPJ010007085.1:0-10277 GCA_022817425.1 Gryon sp. ZL-2020 | reverse complement strand
AGCCAGTACTGGCCCAACGTAATACGGTGTTTCGTTGCCAATATTGCGTCAACGATGAAATACGACGGTCGACCACTGATTGCCATTACTGGGCCTTTAATGAACCGATTTAAAATTTCCATCTGGGCATAAATACTATCTTTCACGCAAGTTATATTAAACGAATATCTAATATATTAAACTGATACACAAATATAAATTTATAATCTAGATAAAAATTTATTAACCATAACTTTTGATCAATACATTTTTGTAATGAAGGGGAACGATTTTTCGAATGAGCGAAGCGCGCGACACCGAATGTGTAACATTTTTCTCGTATTCTCTTGTTCATTCAACAATAAATCAATATTCAAATCAACAAAATACTCTAATAAAACTTGTTCATCCTTGAAATGAACAATGAAATATAGCAAACAATATCGATCTCCCATACATGCATATATACATCGTCTTTGTTCGTTGATGAAGTCGCTCGACCGTACTTTTCGTCACGAGAAATTGCTCAGCGATTGTAAACATTAGTAACTCACACATTCGTACCATCCAGTGAAAAGTGTATGTTCGTGTTACTTTACGAGGCTGTCACTTCGATTTTGTTACTTGTCATTTCGTTGACCATTGACATACCCTGATTGAGGTGAAAGGGTGACGACGAGTGTACACGTAAAAGAAGAAGGTACAAGAATTGGCATTTTATCATTACTTGCCGACTATAAGCGAAAAGAATTTGTATCATCTTAATCTTCGGAGCTAATTCGTTGGCTGTAGCCCAACAACACACATTGATAAAAAGCTTATTTTATGGGAAAGCTCAAAATTAATCAAAATTAAAAACACACAAAATTAAAAATAGGACAGCCCAAAAACACACAAAATTAAAAAAATTCTTAATTTTTAATTTTGTGTGTAAATCTTAATTAATTGATAATTGGTTACGTTGAATGAAATGAAAAAGAAAATACAGATACACAATACAAAAAAGCATATTCGCTAACATCTTTATAAATAATACTTTCTTTTCCCTTATTGGAAGTTGCCGTAACGAACTCCATGGTACCGAACTAAATTTGAACTGAATTCAAAAATGCAATTTGAATTCGAGCAAAGTATGAACAGTTAAAATCAAAATATTTGTAAATGAATAAAATGTGTGTTTTTGAGCTATATGTAAGCCCTTAATTCTTATATCATATTTGTGTTCTTTTGGGATATAGATAAGACAAAATGTGTGTTTTTGGAATCCTCGCGATTGGTTGACGAGCTTATAATTATGTTTGATCATGCCGGTGCTAAACAAGCGATGATCAGCATTTGAGGGTTACAAAGGTTACTAAACCTTTGTAACCATAAACATTTACCTTTGTAATATAAAAGTTATTCAGCAAAACATTTTAGAGATTAGTTATGAATTTTTTTCTCAAATGCCTTTGTCCTATAAACGTTGGGATATTGGTGTATATTTATCGGCAAGTAAATAATTTTATAGTGATATGCTCAGAATAAAGGGGATCTAGGTGGAAGGGACAATGAGTGAATTAGGACAGTTTAATTTGAAGCATTTAAAAGAAATTGAACGTTGCCTGCCTGTTAGGTCAATTACTAGTTAAGTCATAGTATGATACTTTATTACATTTCATTCAATAGTTTTGTATATACGATCCATTGTATTGTTCGTATACAGATTTGTATTTGTATTTTATGTAATTGTATACAGATAATTTTATTGCATATTTGATATCTATAAGAGAAAAAATGACTAACAAACATAATTTTATAACATTCTCCTACCGGACTTTATTATCTAATTTTTATATCAAAATGTTTCTTTAAATCAATATATAGCATAATATATAGATTGAAAATCATTTTTATTGATATCCATTAACGCTTCATTTACTATTATGTAAACTGAAAATATTTTTTTCTATAAACTGTTTTCTTTTCTTTAATTGAAAAACTTTGTTTATTAAATTGTAAACTTTCGTTCCTGTTTTCAAAACAGTCTCTTGTACCAATCCATTTGTTGGCCGTCTTTGTGAATAATTCATATTCAATCCGTTAGATAATTACTTTTACTTTATTCATCAGCTTTCAATACAGAGAAAACTTTTTACAACTAAAACTCTTCTTCAACTTGAAAAAATGCATCAAATTTGTTCGTACATATATTGGCCACAATGAACTAAAACTTCTAAATTTATTCGTTTTCTAACAAATAATTAAATTAAAATAAATAAAACTTACTTATTCGATGAATGCTAAATAAATAAAATTATTTTTCTACCGCAAATGAAATTGAAACTTAAAAATTAGACATAAATTACCAGGTACAAGTTCTTTATTTCAAAACAAACGAACATTCTAATTGGATTAGAAAAACTCGACCTAAAATGTTCAGTCAGAAAACGAAAAGAAGGAAAAAATAACTGAAACTGAAATAATATTATGTTGGTCTGTCTGTCGACCATATATGATTTTCTACGATTTACAAATAGCCGGTTTTCTCAGTAAAAATGTAATAAAGAGAGCGCGTGCTCGAATAAAAGCCAAGAGAACTAAAATCAAACAAAGTGATTGGTCGACTATGTGAACGATGTCGCTCGTATTAGGAAGTCGCCATCCTAAATGTCATTAGCTGATATTTATGGGGAAGTCTACGAAATGACTTAATTTCACAGGTCGGAAAATTTTAAATTCAAAATGGCGCATCAGGACCTTTTCGAATTCAAACATGGCAAATCAGAATTGAGATCCAAAATGAGATATTTTCCCTTTCCCACAACATCGTAAATTATTGGATTATTCAGATTAGTAAATTTGGAAATCAAAACTTCCCAGAATGTGGAAATTTGCTCATATTAAAAGATGTTCTTTCATCGTAAATATGTGAGAATTAATGTCGTTCGTTTATTTCATCAAAAGGTATATAGACATTTCTATGGATTAATAATTGGTTTTTTATGTTAAAATGTCAGTAACAAAATTTTATGACTTAATATGGCTCAGAAATCTGTCCCACCATTCAACAATAATAATCATATTTTGTCGAAGTAACTGAAACTCCAAATTATTGAGTCATTGTGAAAAAGTGTATTGTTCTTAGAAATAATCGCACCTACATTCATGCATTCTGCACATACTTTTCAGATAGTTTAGTTCCGAGAAGTATGCGTTTCATTGATCATTTTATTATGGAAAACATTTTGTATCAATGGTTCATTGTTTGGTTCGTTTACTTAATTTTTTATTATAATGCTATAATAATAATTAAAAAATTAATGATCGTTAACAACGTTTTTACAACCCTAACGGAACAACATATATTTCGAAATATATGCAAAAATATATGTGAATATGTGCACATATATTTTCGGCAAAAAGTTATATATTTAATATATATTTCAAATATATTTCTGGAAAATATATGTAAAAATATAAGTAAAAATATATTTGAAATATATTTTCAAATATATTTTAGCGGCAAAAAGTTATATATTTTGACATATATTTTGACTTATATTCTTTTCCGTACGGGCGACATATTACTGTTAAATATTCAGAACTGTAATTTCCGAAAATGCGTTAAATGAGATTGATGAAAAGAGGACGCTCAAATTTTTCGTTATTTTGCATACGAAATATTAATACGACTTTTTCTTGTATTCGTTAATCGAATTTAATCATGTAAATAATTATATGCAATTTAATTACATAAGTTATAGAGAAATTGTTATTCTTTCTTTTTTATTCAATTTTCAGCAATATATATATAATATATATAACTATCGAACTCTTTTTTTATCATACATTCAAAAGTCTTCTAAAAATCATTTCAAATGATGGATGCAGCAAAGTAAAACTTTATTATCTATTTGTAATAAAATTTGTATAAAGTTTTCTGATGAAGGATTTCTTTCATCAGAAAAGGATTTTTTGTGTAAAATGTTTACTTTATAAAATTGAACTTTTTAGGTTGGAAATAAAATTATTACTTTACTACGAAAATAGGTAAACCTGTCGCAATGATTCCTATAAAACGTTACATATTATCTGTCGATTACATAGTAATTGCATGTTTCTTTCCCAGTAAAAGTTGATGGGACTGTAATAGGCATGTAATACTAGGTATTCTGACTGCAGCCCCATCGACTTTTCATTAAGATTTGTACTGGATGTCAATATTTCGTATATAGTTAATATGTTTACCCACATCAACGTTGGCTTACCAATGTTCTTATGACGCTAGTTAACCAGTCTTGTTTCAGTGTCGTTTGCCAATATTGTTTCGACGTTGTTTTGCCACGTTTACGCCGACATTAGATTTTTTATAATAAATAAAAAAATATTTATTATAATATACACATTTTTTAAAATTTATTTAATTTTTTTTGTCATTTACAATCATATTTCATGACTAGCTGAATCGCCGGCTTTGCCCGGCAAAAAGCCTATGACTCCTTCTCTCCCAAATAATGTTTTAGCCTTGTTTTTAAGTGAATCTAGCCAGATTTAACTGGTCTCTGTCCAGAGCTTGGATAGAACAACTAACTAGATTCTAGTTAGTAACGTCACGCTCTGTACTCCTAGTTTCTAGCCAGATAAAATTATTTTGATATAATTTATAGTAAGAAATTTATTTATTAAATTTTTGTTGTTAATATTTGTTCTTTTAGTCACATCTTATGAGTTATTTAATATTTTTGTCTACTTAAAACTGACATAAATTATGTTACTTATTTTAGGAATTGAACTCTTGTCCTGGTATTCACTAGTATAATCTGGTCACTTTACCTACTAGGCCACGAGCCTCGTTGAAAACAGCAATTCTAATAAAGGATTAATAATAAGACTGCAAAGACCAGTTAAACTTGGCTAGATCCAAGCTAGAAACTGGCCAGAATTTACTTTTGATTGATAAGCAGTAGGTTTCAATTATTCACGTTAAGAAATATATAATTGTTACATTAAATTATTCATTTAAAATCATTAACAATAAAACTCCGCTTTTTGAAATTCCTCAATTTTTAATGTCATATTCTTTTAATTATTTCAAGTTTGAATTAAATGTAATTGTATATCATTTTTCATAAATTACAAGACAATTAAAACATTATTAATAAAACATACATACTAGTATTTTAGAGCTCTATAAGATATAATATTTAATCGCAAATAATAATATAACAAGTAGAAATACTTTAATTTATTTGACATATAATTAAATATTGATACAATTATATTCTAACTGTAATATAATTACATAACTATTTATTCCTGCTGCTAAAATAAATAATAGAAAAAAATTGTGCTTAAATTATGTAACCCAGTGCAAACTTATTGTTTACATATTAAAAACATCTTTCAAAATTGTATACATAAACATTTCTGGACAATGTTAAAATAACTAGTTAGATTGTGAACAGTTTTTCATGTTAAAATCGAGAATAGATTTTAGTTGTACAAAATTGGCCTAGTTTAGCTGACCAGTATCTAGGTAGTTACTATTCAGTTTCACGTAATTAAATAAAGTACCTTGATTAGTGAAAATACAACAGTTTGTATGCAAGAGTTCTGTTTCACTATAATCATTGTATAGTTTAAATAGAAACGTTCATTTTTTAAAATAAAATGCATTAGTAAAGTCGGTCAAAGACTAGCTAGTAACTGACTATTACCACTGATAATAGTGTTTTCGGTTCTAAAACTGGCAAGTATCTGCACAGTAATACCTAATCTAGTAAATCTGGTCAAAGTCTAACTAGAATGTAGTTTGAACTAGTTAGATTCTAGGCAATTTCTTTCTCTATGACCGCCTATGACTCCTAGCAAAATGCCTAGCTTCATCCAAGGTATCTCTATAAACTCTTTATGGACTCTTTATGGACGCCGTACAAACGTCCTATAAACTTCCTGTAAACTCCCTATAAACTCCATATAAACTTCTTATAAGTTCCCTATAAGACCCCCAATAAACTCCCTTTAATCTCCCTATAAACTCCTTTTAATCTCCCCACAAACTTCGTCTGAACCGCTATGACACCATTTATGACATCTCCTATGTCATCTCCTATGACATCCCCTGAGACATCCCTATGACACTTGAAGGATGTACCTAAGAATTTTTTTCTAAAAATCTAGTGCAGATATTGCAAAAGTCTATGACAAAGTCTACGAAACTTTGGACAGATAGGACTACATTCTCTGAAAATTTGGTTTTAATTGGACCGGTTGATTTTGCGTGATTGACAAACAAACATATTTTCAATTTTATATATTAGTATGGATGAATTGTATTTAGATATTTATATTCACGTAAATTGTAAATAAATATTTTACATTCATGTATAAAAACTAATTCTTTTTCCAAAAAGAAAATAAAAATGTTAAGTAACCTTCAGTCAGTTAGTTTATAGAATTTGATAAGATTAGCATTTTTTCTTTCTCGTATTGTTTGTATAGTTAATAGTTTTCAAATAAATCGCACTGTCTTATCATGGGCCGCTTTAAAGTAAGTATAACTTTCCCTTATGTCAAATGATCACTTTTTTTCAAGTTACTCTACTAATAAAAAAAATAAATAAAATTAATTGATTTTATTTCCAATTAACTGCTAGTATACTAAACAATGAATTTTAATTTTTTCAAGATTCAATTTTTTTGAATTCCACTTGATTTTTGGGTTTAAATAAGAAATTAATAAAAGAAATATTGATTTTCTAGTTTTTAATTCATTTAATTTATGAAAATCATCCAATAATTTTATCATATTCAATTATTTAAGCAAATTTTTTATCAAAAACTCATTTTGAAGAAAGTTATACGATGTAAAACCAAGTGAATAATACATGGATCTAAAAATAGTATTTTTATTTTACAGGATACGTGATTGCAGCGTTTGGATAATACTGAAATGTCCCGAAATTTTGTGGATGAGACACGTCGCGTTTTAAATGAGACCATTGGGGAATTGAGACAATGCAAAGTGATGTCTGGAATCAGAATATCGTCGGACTAAATGCCACGAATTCTCGTGACGACAATGTCGTTTGATCTGCCCGAAATTTCGAGGGCATTTGATCGAGCCGTCCAGGACGGAAGTGCAACGGGAAAGAGTCGTGCAAAATCGGCGTTAGCGGTTTCACAAGCATAAAGAGCAGGTCTAAAAAGAGAGATCGATTTTCTGATGGACTCATAGAAAAGTAACTCAGGGCTACAAAATTTCATCGAAATGAACTCGCATTTCGGCCACAAAATTCTTTTAAAGGTTTCCTTTCTTCCGCATTCTGAATCTCCTTTAACTGTCCTAATTTCAGTACATTAATTATATGACTACTTGACTACTCAACGATTTACCATTTGTATTGATTTAATGTGTATTAATATATTGAGTTATTAAGAGAGAGCTACAATTTTTTTAAATCAGTAAAAAATAAACTATAGAATCAATAAATAAATGATAAGCTTTTATTCACAAAATTATGTAAACAATATTTTTGTTAAGAATTTGCTTTAAAAGAAGTTTAAATATTAAATTAAACTTATATTATCTTAAAATATTTACGCAAACTAGAAAATTTTAGTACGACAAAATATAAGAAATTCATAAAATGTTATAGTAGATTACATTAACATTTTCAAAGAATTTGTATAAAAATCGACTTTCACTCAGGGTATTTTCAGCAAGCAGTATATGTAATGGCGGCGTTGAATGGAAAATTATGTGACGAAAGTGTTGGAAATTGAATCAATAAGACGAAAGAAATGTTTTCTCTTATCCATTGCAAAATGCATAAAATTCGATTTTCAGTAATACTATCAGACCTTTGTCCGAAAAATGGAGACTTTAAAAACAAAGTAAAGTTAATATGGGTACTAAAAATAACGTGGTTCCAATCAACTTTGCGTAAATCTAAAATCAATATGCTCGTTGAAGGGAAATTGAACTCCATTCGAGTTCAGTATCTGATACCGTAAGTAATAATGAAAAACTTTACATTAGTATTTTTATTTATCCTTTTTCATTAATAAACTTATGAAATAAGAGTTTGTTTAATTTTTACTCATCTTAACTTTTCAATTTGAATACTTTACATTGATAACTGATGTTATAAAGGACTTTTCTACTTTTAGACATAAAAGTATAATTTCTATTACAGATCGCTTAACATTCCATAATCTGAAAATAAATAATATATTGATAACAGTCTGCGCAATAATTTTATATAATGTTATAAAATGTCCAAGTGAAAAAATACTCTACATACTCAATTTCTTTTATCATTTATTTATCTTCAGTCACGCCGTATTTAATTTTTTTTCTTTTGACAACACAATTTTATTCTCAATCATATCAATGATTACTAGTTTTTATCATTTTTCAATACAATCGCATTTCTCAGCAAAATACACCAAAGAAGCTAATGTGACAGATAAATTAAATTCTGAAACATGAAATTAAAATTACTTAACATACATATAATACATAATTTTAATGTTACTGATTGTACAGTATTCTAATTATAAAAAAAAATAAATAATAATAAATTATTTTGTATCGCATATTTTCAATTCTCTAAAGCAAAATTATAAATCAATTATAAATAAAATATTATCAATTTCTTACAAATAAGCAAATGATAATTTTTTATTCTAAAATTAAATTATACTAATAAGTGGAAGAAAAAAAGGGCAGTTATATTTATTGTTTATAAATCCATATTATGGAAGTTATAATTTAATTGAGTAGGAATACATTGTAAAAAATATAAATGATTTCAAAATATTTAGTATTTATTTCAAATTTTTGTATCTCAAAATTTTTCATATAGTCGAAACATGTACATGTGTAGACAATAAATACAAGAAAAAAGGAATATAAGCTCTGACCTAGTCTAAGAATTGATAAACAGTCTAACTAAAGGATGCGCAAGTAATTGTCATGTTAAAGCATCATTATATCATAGACTGTACAATAGTACATTACGCAACAAGGGAGATGAAATCGGGAATTCGTTTTCCCGAGCGTAGTTTACAAGCCGAGCCGAACGCTAGGTTTGTAATCGCGAGGGAAACGAATTTCCGATCATCTCCCATGTTGCGTACTATATTTTTCGTTACGAGGGAGGGAAAAAAGCCATTTTCCTAAATCTCCCTAGGGAGGAAAATGGCATTTTCCCTCCCCGAGTAACGAAAAATATTTAACTCACTTTCGTAATTAATTCGGAAAGAAATAATCTTATACATAAAAGTATAAAATATTCTTAGATTAAAACCGATTAAAACCTTTAATTCAGAACATTTTGTACTAAATTTCAGAAAATAGGACACAATTTTTTAAAGGTTTCATTATAACAAGAATCTTGGTTGGAGGATGAAATAATTAATCCATTACATTTCATTTTTATTCTCTGATTAGTTGGAATCTGTCGCGATTTAAACATTGACAGATAGACGTTTGACATATAAAGTATAATATCTAAAAATGGTAGACGAACTTCAATTCCACTAACTGAAGGTCTACCAACTTCAACTTCATATGTGTATGCACCGCACATCAAAATTTTGAAGTTAGTATAATTGACATTTCATTTAAAAATATATTATAATAATAACGGTGCCGATCGATGATTATAAAAATAGAAATTGTGATCAATGAGGTATTAAATGTGACAACTTTTCCTGAATATATTTTACAGTTCTGCACAGCGAACGAAAATGGAACTAACAGTAACTGTCACTTCCATTTACGATCCACTGCGCAGGACTGTAAAACAATATACATGCCTCCGCCACAGTGGCGCCCTCAGCTGTAATATACTATAAATTTTATATTAAGTTATATTAAGTAAGTATATTAAATTTTATATTTCTTATGACGAATTTCGAGAAAACATTTTATTAATTCTTCGGATCGTCAAATGCTGATAATTCAAAGCAATTCATAATAAAAAAATCTCAATAATATTCTTATGAACAATCGTCTTTTTAAAATAATCCTTAATCAACTTATATCAACAATTTAAATTATTATTATTATTATTACTACCCAACCGGAAAATTTCAGTTTTCTCGACGATGGCACGACGTTGGCAAAGTCGTTTCGACATCGTTGATCAATATCGGGCCGATATTAGCTTTGACGTTGGCGTGTTACGCTCGCCAGCGTTGTTTTACAACATTGTCCCTATGTTGCATACCAACGTTTTTCCAACCTCGGTTTATGCGTCTTGTTTCAATGTTTTTTGCCAATGTTGTTTCGACCTTGTTTGCCAGTT
>JABFPJ010007084.1:0-10278 GCA_022817425.1 Gryon sp. ZL-2020 | reverse complement strand
GAGTTGTGAATTCAAACTCGAAAATAGTCGAGTGGACAAGGTAGTGGACTACCAACTTTGAGTCTCGGGTTCAATTCTCTCGACACTCGCAAACATTTTTTAAGTCAAGAAAAATAGAATTTTTATTTATGTGTGGACCATATTTAAAAATAATAAAAATTGTAACAAATTATTATAAATTTTACTATTATGTGTAAAACAAAATATATAACACAATATAATAATTTTTATTATATTTAAAAAGTAATTTTTTAAAAAATACTGGTATACAATAATATTTGTTATAATATTTGCCTCAGTGTAAGCTAAAAAAAGAAACTCTACAAAATATTGAAAACCAAAAACAAAATATGAAACTGCATTAAAGAGAAACAAGTATTAAAAACGTTTCATCTAATTTCATCTACGTTTTAATTTTTTAAAATGCTTTAATATTAATAATTGTTTAACTTATAATGTAAATGTCAATTACGTTTTTGTCAATCAATATAAATTATAACATAATTATTATTAAGGTCAAAATTATTAATTATATGAAATTATATGCGTGAATGTATATTAAGTGCATCAGCTCACTATAAAAACAAGTGTTTCGTTTTGAAACATTTTGTAGTAGCTTTTAAAACGTTTAGAACTGCTTCGGAATTTTCACCTATCTTTTTATAATAGGAAACACTTATGCACTTATGCGCATGTTTCAAAATTGAAACACAAGTTTTTAGAGTGAGTTTAATCAACTTTCGAAAATTTTTTTTTCATTGAATTTTACATAAATTGAGTTTACATGTATTATTTTTGACAGTTTACATAACAAAATTTATCAAACAATTCTATAGATCTCGTAAATTTTTAAATTTGTTATTTTTGAACAAGAAGTATCAAATAATCACATATATATACCGAATTTAAAGCTCAAACGTGTTCACTATGCAATAAATGTCATCATAAACATACAATAACATAACTATAACTGTAAGTGTATAAGGTAAATATTAAATCAGAGTCAAGTAAAGACCAAAGCAATTTCTACTTTATTTAGTTTCTGTCAATACATTTTTTCGTTTTCTATATTTTCCTTCTTATCTTCTACAAAAAAGTTAATAACTCTGTGATTGACTTCATTCTTAAATATTTGCAACACCTTTTTTACAAATGAAATTTTACTTTTATATTGTTTTTCCGATTTGACTAAACAGTTGAAAATTAATATGTCTTTAATTGAAAGATGTACTGAATGCGATTATCATAATTAAGTATTTTAATTCATGGTTTAAAAGAGTGTTCTCAAAAATACATGTTGCTGTTTTTCCGTATTTTATTTACTGATGCATTTATATTAAATAATAGTAGTTAAAGACTGTAAATAGAATTTAAAGCATACGAGTATTCTTTACGTACAATATAAATTTATGAAACGATTTTCGATCGATTTAGTATTCAGTACCGGTAAATATACTCTCTTCATAAAAAGAATTGAAACTGAATTTGTTTTCTTGATTACTCAAATGTGAACCATTTAATATTGATTTTCCAAACACGTGCAATGACTTCATTTGTTGCCACATATTGAGAAAAATATTCGATTATTTTCCATCTGAGAATCACATCACGTATTAACCTCCAACTGTACTTCAATAATAACTTTGTTTCAATTCTTCTCATTCGAAATAATTGCTGAAGTAAACTGCAGTGTTTATTTTAGTTCAATAGTTACGCCCGATGAGTATAAAATTTTGCTGTCTTTTAATAAATTAATTTAAATGTAACGCAATTAACAAAGTTCATGTAAGCAGAAAAATTGTTAAATGACCTAAAAATATCTCGAAGTATTCACAAAAGAAATAAATAAATAATTATCTTGTCTCAAGTAGATGGTGGAATGAATGGCATGTTCGGCATGACACTAAGGTGACTATAAACTGTCCTGGAACCCTATAATGGTTTAATCTGTTCGACTTTTCAGAGCTATGTTAGCTTCTCAACAGACAGGACATTGTAATACCAAATACTTCGCAAACAAAGAATGACAAAACAAAGAATCAGACAGAAATGATAGAAGAAAACCACGAAGAATTCATCTGCCAAAGAATTCGTTAGCTGAAACTGACGCCAGAGAATCTTTTTGCCCTCAGAAATTGGTATGGTTTCAAAAGAATTCGATAAAATGTGATTGAATTGAGTTCGATATAAATGCCAGTCGGAATCCGATATCTCATTTTTCAATCACGTATGGCTAATATTGAAGTGGAATAAAATATTTACGAATTTAACAAATCTTAAACTACGCTTTTATTCGAAACTAAGGTCAAGTGTTATTTGTCTGTCATTTTCAAGTATATATATATATATATATTACTAAAATATGTATATAATATGGAAAATCACATGTAAATGATATTAATATTATTATATATTATCAACGTATTTATTTGTTCGTTTAGTTTATTGCCGCTTTTATATGTATTAGATATATAGTTGTCTACTCAGCAAAAATAAATGTCTCATTTTAAGACATTTTTGATGATTAAAACATCAAATAAGTCTCAAAATGAGACACTTGGTGTTGCAGTGTATTTTATCTGTATTTTCAACTCCAAATACTTTTATATAGGGAAAAAATAATAATATGCAAATTACCAATAAACGATGGTCAATTTTATATATATTTGATTTTCTGGTTTTTTCAGAATTTAATTATTCCATTAAAACAGTTAATTCTAATTAATTCCAATTAAAATAGTAACATGTAAGTAAAAATTAGTTGTAATGGAGCAACAGTAAAATGTACAATCTAGCAATGATAAGTATACACTAAATTTTAAAATAATACGTGGCGTCATTAGTGGTTTTACTGATTATGAATTCCGTACGGCGACTACAAAATCAATCTTATTTAACTTTTGTTTCATTTACAACAGTTGGTGGAATCTTGAAGTTGGCCGTTGGCCGCAAATTCTAAGAAGGTCCATTGTTGTACACTTATTCGATGCGTTATTGGTCGACAAAATGGTAGGCATTTTTAAAACAAAGGAAAGGTTTATTCGTTCTGAAATTGTCTCAGGGGCGCGCGTAGCGCGCCTTTTGCCTCTAGTACTTTAATAAAAAGTTTATGTAAAGATAAGAAGTTAGCTTTTAATGCCAATTAATTCGTAACGCCTATAAAACCCAATCAAATTACAGAGATTTTTTGACAGTTCTAATTGTGACAATTATTTGACATTCCAATGTCTTTAAAGTATAGGCTACGTAAAACTGTCAGAATAAAATAGTCACATTTACAAAAACAAATTAAACAATAAATAATTATAAATAAAAAAGGTTAGTTATGAAAAATTAAACATTTAATATGTGCGCGAGTAGCGCGCTGTTGTACCCTAGTATGAAAAATTATGCATGTGTATATTTAAAATATTATTTATTTTAAAACACTTGAATTGAAATGTACCTTAGTCGAAATGGAATCGGGCATGCCATGTTTCAGATGTGGCCCTGATGTGGTTTGCCTGATTAATACCAGATTAATGGTGGGCTGATTGGGGCCCGATTGGGGCCAAAATAGCATTTCGTGAGACATTATTTTTCAAAAGAGAGCCAAGGATGGCCGAGGTAGGGCATCCTGACTTTCAAATCGGGCTATGATCATGGATGTAACGCCGGGTGTTTATATGGCCCCAGCCGGGAATTCCATATAATGGGATTCCCGACCTGGGCCTGATCTGGACCAAAACTGGTTACCGCGTCATGGTTACCCGCGTAAAAAAAGGAAGGATGGCGCAGGAGCGCGAGCCAAGCTCTTGCCTTACTGTTGCCGTGCTATTGCCATACTGTTGCCATACTACAAACTTGGCAAGTATATGGCAACAGCATGACAATACCATGGCAATAGTAAGGCAAGAAATTGGCTCGCGCTTCTAAGCCATTCTTTTGTCCTATTTGTGCCTGATTCTTTTTTTTACGCGGGTAACATATGGGTGGTCTTATCGGACCCTAATCTGGTAAACATGCCATAGCCACATCTTGACCATACACAATCCAAGTTATAGGTAAGTAGCGATACTTAGTTATCATTTCTAAGAGCTTCGGTAGTCCAATGGTTAAGTCATATACTTACAAACTTGAAGAACACGAGTTCAAATCCTATATCTAAATTTTTTTTTTCATTCATTATAAAGAAACCACATCGGATCCCGATCAGGGCCCAACATGGTTTCCTAATTTGAAGTCATTTTTATGAGTTTACCTGATCGGGACCATATGAATGCCCGGCGTTACATCCATATGTAACGCCACACCTGGAAAACACATCAGGGCCTACTAGGGTAGTATGGTTTCCATGTCGGGCCCACAATTTAACCCGATTTCAATTTCTACTAGGGTATATATACTTAACGAATAAGAAATTTAATTTTACTTAGAAACCGTGATAAAATGTCCGAGACATAGACTCATATGAAATTACTCCATTACTATCAAGAGTAAAGCACAAAGAGTGAACATAGAATAGAAAAGTTCATTAAAACCATAAATATATATACATATAAATAATACGTATTTAAAAATGTAAAAATATACATATGTTGTTTCGGAACTATTTCATTTTTTACGCATAAAGCAATTGATTAATCATTCAAGCAAATAATAGAAAATTAACTTGTATTATTTTATAACTTGCTTTTTATTCTATTTACGCGGTAATATGCAACAGGTGTTATTACAAAAGAACTCAATGAGCATGTATATCTTTATGAAATTTGATTCATTTATAATACTTCAAATGATACAAAGTATAACCTTTTTAATTTGATTTCAATTAATTTAACATATCCCCTGGTAAAGTAATCAAAAAACATGAAAGGTAGAAGTTTTTAATTTAGAAATACTTAATTTCAGTGAAGTTCTATTTACTAAAATATATTAATTGCTACTTTCGTCTAATTATAGACTAATTATTTTATATAAACATAATTTTGCTATTCAAATGTATTTTCTAAAATCACAGTAATCATTATTGAAAGTTCGATTACATTTAATTTTTTGTAAGAAACACATTTTGTATAGCCGAAAAGGTATGTCTAAGCAAAAGAATATTTAACATCCAGACTGGTCGATGAATTCCTTATTCGATACACGAAGCCATGTGTACTCTAAAAGGAGACGAATTTTTCGTCGAAAAGCGTGAAGCATCTAAGAGTCGTGCTCTCGGATAGCAGGCGGTCCAGAAAGAGGAACTAGAAAGCGTTCTAACGATGCGGAGGGACGTGAAAGGCCCGTATTACCAAATGGACTTGACGACGGGCGTTGTGTCCGGGCGTCTCGGGAGAGCTTCGCGTCCGGAATACAGGAGGTAATGGTGTTGGCTGTGAGGTGTGGTAGCGCCAAGCGCGTCTGGCAAGGTGCCCGGACATACAGGGCCCTTCCTTCGTGACGAGCTTGTTAAATTTATCGAAAGCGTCAAATTAGGAGAGAACCCGAGCAACCCCTAATGCTTCAGACCGTCCTCTCCGAAAACCCAACTAAGTCTCTCTCTACCAAGATCTGCTATATTCTCCGTCGTTTCGTCTCTCCTCGTCTAATCTTTCTCTACCTTCATGTCTTCATCTTGTTCGTAGTCATTCTCAGCTTTAGACTGAAAATTTCTACACTTGTATTGCCTCAAACAAACGACACGTCAATTTAACGAAGGATATTATGTTCCCAGATTATATTAACATTGCAACTGATTGAAGTTTTGTTATAATTCTTTGATACTTCACTTTTATTCAATCCTGGATATTATACTATTGAATAATACCTAGACATGACAATTAATATGCATTTCCATATATAGTTATGCAAAGGAATTTATTGCAAAGGAATATCTAATAAATTTGTATGAATATTTACTACAAAAGGTAGTAGCATTAAAAATATATAAAAAAGAAACATTTTATTATGAAACGTAGTATAATTTTTTTTCTTGAAATATTCTAAGATTATTACTTATCTAAAGTTAATATCTATAAAAATGTAGTCAATATACGTTTAAAATTGTTCTCAAGTATCAATAAATCATTAAAAATATTAAAAATTAATATTTATTTAAAACCTAAGTTTACACGTTTAAAATAATGAGTTTAATTCACATCAAACAATTTAAATGTTCACAAAAACTTTTAAATGAAATTTAATATATTAAATTAATAAAATTAATACTTGTTTAGCTTTATTGAAAAGAAGGATAAGATGTAATGTTTACGAATACTGTTTTTTTTAACGCGAATACTGATTGAATACGAATACTGATTGTTTGCGAATACTGATTTTTTAATGTACAAGTGAAACTAATTTTATGTAAGTTAAAAACAAAAATTTACATATCTATTCATGATGAAAGGATGGTTACCTGAACTATATTATCTTTAGAACAAACGGGTAAAATTTAAATCAATATGGTGCAAGAATTGCACATGCTAAAAGGAATGCATTAAACATTACAATGAAAGTTCTACTTACTTTTGAAGTTTTTAGCTTCTTATAACAGAATTAAAATTTTAAATGTTAAGTTTAAACAAATCTTATTTTTCGAAGTAATATTTGATTACCAATATAATTTAAATTTCAATTGAAAATAATGCGAAATTCTAGTTTTTCATTTAAATAAAAAATTACTTTATTTTTAATCAATATGAAAAAAGCATATCAGGAGTCACACAGTCTCTAAATAAATGACAATAGAGAAAATTAGAGCCATTTATCGATACGAAAGAATGCAAATAGAAACTGCCGTATTTCTACAGCAAATCTTGTTGAAATTGTAAAACGATTTCGTAACGAACATTGAAAGCAACTCGCAATAATTCCGTCCCTTTTCCGTATTCAAGTCGTAAACTATGGTCTAATCTTAACTGCAACCTAATGAAATTCACAGCATCGCAAAAGCGTCAATAAATGACCAAGCACTGTAACGTTAAAATGGCCTAATAAGCAGTACTAGTGACAAATTGCCTGCTCATGATGCGATGGTATTTTGAGGTCGGTAGAAGGAAGAGGTGCAGGGTAACGGATTGTTGTATTACCCAACTGGACTAACATACATCACGGAACTAGCTGTCAGGATCGCGACTAGAGAATGGAATGACAATAATTGATTTCCCTATCCACTCGCCCTCGTTTCTCGTTAGCTCTCTCTCTCTCTCTTTATCTCGCACCTCTTTCTCCACATCAACATCAATCTGTACTTCGCTTGGATCTCTTGATAATTCGCTAATCCAGCTGGCGAATGTTTAATTGCAATACGCTAAATGGATTTTTTTATTAATGACGAATAATATACGCAAACATGCAACGAGCTTAATACCTCGTATTAGCAAGAACGCGCTATTGTAACTGCCCTTTACTGCCATTATTCATTTCAGCTCATCTATTATTGGGTCTTGTTCGTTGAATAGTTATCAGATTTGTTTCAATTTTTGTAAATGGACAGCACTTCATGCAAAAGCTTTTAAAAAAATTGATTTAATAAGTATACTTATTAAAGTATTTTGCATAGAATATATAAAACTTTGCAAAACACCCAATAATAAATTAATAATTTATTAATGATATAATAATAGTGAACCAGAACATATATACACACTATTTATCGATAGAAAAAAAAGCATGAATTAATCTACTCTAGTATAATTCTAATTTAAACAAGCATCTTTTAACTATTCAATCAATTTCATTTTATTTTAAATAGATTTCTGTATGTCATTTATTTATTATAAAACATTCTAGAAAAGCAACATAAGTAAGAATAAATTAGTATATTAATAAGGTTAAACAAATCTATTATTATATCTTTTTTGACAGCTGATAAAAAAATTAAATGATTTATAATTTAACTAGGTCTATCGTTAAATCAAATAGAAAAGGACTGCTGTTAAATAATAAGTTTGTATGCAGTTAGTTCTTTAAACTTAAAAAGCCCTCGAGAAAAAACTGAAAAACTCTCAACAAAGATGACAAAAGTATTCGAACAACAAGTATCCAACATATCGTCGATGAAAGTAAATAAAATAGCAGGTAGACTTCGTTACTTTGTAAATAACTAGAAACAAATAACGACAAACCCTTATATCGACAAAGTTTCATACTTTTATATTATTGAGGTCATTGTAAAATTTATTTTTATCATAAAGTTGTTCAGAAAATGAATCTGTCATTGCCAAAGTTTTCTTTTAAAAAATCAGTCCATTGAAAGATCGATTGATAATAAGATTTTCGTTGTACTATCTGATATTTTAATATGAACGACGTGTTTTCATTGACTACATTTTCATTTATCAATTTAATTTAAAATTTTTTACTTTTATAAACTATTAAAATCCACTTCTCAAAATGCATATTACTATAATTGTGTTCTTTCAATCTAATTTGAAAGAACAAAATTACGACTATACAGCTTGTTACTAGACAATTGCATTACCTATTTTTCGTCAATTACAGTGAGTTCCAGTAACAACAAAATTACCAGCCAACAGGGGCGGTCACGCGGCTATGGTTACGGCAATTGCGAGACGGTCTATGGATCAAAGATCAGAACGCCAGCCAAGCACGATGAGGGTAGAACGGTCGACAGGGGACCTCATTTAAACCCCGTGAAGCGCAACGATCAAGCCAAACTTCATCGCCGAAACGACAAAATGATAAAGATCGAGTGCAACTGTGGCATTTTAAAAAGTTATAACGCCAAAGTTTGATAGAAAAACGAGTATTCGATATCAAAACTATGCCATCAGTCCAAAACACTTGACGATGACAGACCCGATATTAAATCCGCGGAGAAATTGCGTGGCAGATCCTACTCCATTTTAATTCATTCGTTGAGAGCCGTTTTGACGCAACTTTATTGCGAGTCTCTTTCGTTGGCGATGAAGGTTGTGACCTTTGAGGCTGCCGCATTTCAAACTCATCTTACGCGTATAATATCTCACTCTGTTCGTAAACGCAGATAGGTTGAAAACTTTCACCTTTCTAATAGAAGATCACCCCTGAGACCAATACCTTAAAAGCACGAGCAATCTCTATCTGATTCGATGCTCTGACATTGAGATAATCCTTCTCTTACATCCAACTCGCCCTAGGTGTTCGCACTGAGTCCATCGTCACCATAGCAGGATTATTGAACGTGAGAAGCCGGCAGTTTTTGCTATCAAGTTCAGTGTATTCGACAGGGTGATTCACCCCTGTATCTTACAATTTTTCCACTATCGTTTTTTTCTTAGCCTTAAATTTTCGATATCAATGACATTGTACTTCATCGTTTTTTGATGATTCAGCATAAGAAAATGAGTGCATGTAAGACGATGATACACTTTTTTCTACAGCAAATTTATTACGCAGATGTTTTCATAATGACACGGCCAGCTCGTTATATGGAATATAACGATCGAAAATGGTAATGAGATCCTTCGTTGGACTTGGGCTCGAAATGTGGCACTAGAACAACTCTCGAGAACTCAATCAAATCGCAAGTTATAGTCTGACACTTTTTCGGAAAATATTGTACATAATACCATTGCAATTCTAATATCGGTTTCCTAGCCAGTAAATTTTACGAGTTGACCTATTTTTATTTTCTTGTATTGCGTTCTAAAACTTCGGATACATGACGGAATTTCTTTCATTTTATCTATGTAAATACAAATATACAATAAAAAAATATATTATACACAAAAAATATATCAATTTTTTCGTCTGATCGATATTTGTAGCTATTAAAACTGTAATTGCGAAGTATTTACCTGAAATATTTGCAATTATCATAATATTCAGTTGGGTGTCCGACAATTATGTCACATGTTCGAATGTTACATGTTCGAATGTCACATGTGTTTGAATGTCACAAAATAAAATGTCACATGTATTGAAAGTCACATTTAAGTTACATTTTTTTATCACTGCATTAATCAAGAAGACATGTAATAATGCATGTTACACGTATATTGAAAAGAAATAATTTTATTGTTGTATTGTTGTTTTATTGTTGATAGCATTAGAACTATGAATATGAATATGATTGCAATAGATTGATTTAGCATGCAAATTTCTGATATTGATAAAAGTGTGCTTTCTGTTTATATCGAATGAATATAGGTGAAATAAGAAATACATATTATTATTATATATTATATTATATATACAGGGTGATTGGAAATAAATGACCAGTGGTAACAAGTTGTTCAGTTGTTCAGTTGTAGGCCTACACCTTACAGTTGTAAGTCGTCAGTCAGTCGTCAGTCTTCAGTCGTCAGT
>JABFPJ010007083.1:0-10278 GCA_022817425.1 Gryon sp. ZL-2020 | reverse complement strand
GTTAACATATGAGTAATATATGATTTTTTAAATTTATTTTTTAAATATATATTTTTAATTTGTTTTATATATGGACAATATATGAAACAATATATTCTTTTTACTAGGTAAATTTGAATATAATTTAAAACTTGAAGTAAATAAAAAATGTTTGCAAAATAATTACAACAATTAAATTGCAAGAAAAAGGAGAAAAAAGGAGAATAAAAGTCGAAATACAAGTAGAAAAGTTTTATTCTACAATTATGCTTGTGCATTATCGCGCATCTGGACTATTAATTTCAGATTCCTCAGTATAATTTGTGTTCATGAAAAGGTATTTTAAAGCGGTCAGAAATATTTGAACAAATGCCTTGTAATTAAAACATTATTTTACATAATGACCGTAACAACATTTCATGTTTCCCCCGGCAACATTTTCGTCGCTTAGGCTCGTTGGAATTCAGCCAAAGGACGGGGCAAAAGCATTACAGTTAGAAATATACTCTGTTGTATGCACCTGCGCGTCTCACACATTTTGCACTTATGTGCATAAGGCTAATTGGGCTTAACGCGCTGCGAAAGATTTTCTTTTTTTTTCTTCTTCTTCTTTATTTTTTCCTCTTGCATGCGCTATTAAGGGCAACGTTTGAACATTCTCGAACCGTTAATTAGGTCTCTGATGTGTCAGAGGCCGAACATACCGCGTTGACAGTTTACGATATCATGAAGCTGAAACTGCCAACTGGACGGCTCGTAATTCTCTAAGTTACGTCTTTTTCTGATGATAACCGTGGGTGCGCAACAAACGCCAGTTTAAAAGCCGCTGCGCGCAAATTAAATCGGAATTTGCACTCTTAAGCACATACTTTACGCGTTATATATATATGTGGATATATTATTTGTGTAAGGACATATTATTTGAACTAAAATTAACTCGATACTTTTTGTTTTGTGTGTATGTAAATATATATGAAATCTATAATTTAAATGGCCTTATTAAATATATATAGTTGCTAAATCCCCAACTTTGCCCGGATCATTATGACCCTTAACCTTCCCGTGTGCTTCTTATGGCCCTTTTATGGCCTTATTGTGACCCCTTTATTACTTTCTTGTGGTGGTTTATTGGCTATTTTACGGATTCTTTATGGATATTCTATGGCCTTTCTACCACCTTCCTATTGCTCTAATATGGCTTTTTTATAGATTTATAACCTTTATTTGACCTTATTATGGCCCTTGTACGGCCATAATAAGGTCAAATAAAGATATAAGACCATAAGATGGTCTTTTATTGACCATTTTATAACCCTTTTATAGCTCTTGATTGGCCCTGTATTGGCCATTTTATGGCCGTATTATGGTCCTTCTAAGGGTTTCTTGCGATCGTTCTATTGACTTTTTTTGACTCTTTTATAGCCTTTTTATGGCTCTTCCATGGCCATCTTATGTCTTTTCTATGGCCATCTTATGTCTCTTTTATGGCCTTCTAATAAACATTTTATGGCCTTCTGATAAACCTTTTTGTGACTTTCTATTAAACTTTTTATGACCGTCTAATGACCCGTTTATGGCCTTATTATGGACCTTCTATGACCCTTCTACGATGTTTTTACTATCATTCTGTCTAGTTCTTATTGCTCTTTTATAAGATTATGCCTGTTTTATGGTCTTTTTATGTCTCTTCTATGGCCTTTCTGTGTGTATTTTATAGTCTTTTTATGGGCTCTTTTATGGCCATCTTATGTCCTTTCAATGGCCATCTTATGTCTCTTCTATGGCCAACTTATGTCTCTTCTATAGCCTCGTAATAAAGCTTTTATTGCCTTTTGATAAACTTTTTTTTGACTTTCTATTAAACCTTTGATGGCCCTCTAATGGCCCTTTTATGACCTTATTATGATCTTTCTATGACCTTTCTACGTTGTTTTAACTGTCGTTCTGGTCCTTCTTAGGGCTCTTTTATAATCTTCTTATACCTATTTTATGGTCTTCTTATGTCTCTTGTATGGCCTTAAAAAACCTTTTATGGCCTTTTAATAAACCTTTTACTACTTTCTAGTAAACCTTTTATAACCTTCTAAAGACCCTCTCATGACCTTTTAAAGGCCACTTTCAGGCCTTTTTTGGCCATTTTATGGCCTTCTAATGGCCCTCTTATGGCCTTCTTATAACCCTCTTATGGCCTTGCTGTGACCTCTCAGTTAAACCCTAGTTTTCATTTTCGGAAACTTGTTACAAAAATATTATTACAAATCGTGGAAAATCGTTTTAAAATACTAAAATACTCTAATATATAATATATATAATATCAATATATACTAATAATACATAACATATATAATATATATAATATTAATATATACTAATATGTAATATAATACTAATACGAGCACAAACTAAAATCAAATAAACATTTTTATTCTTATATATTAACAAGCATATATAAATATATACATAAACAACATAAGTTGCACATATCAGTTCAACATAGTTAAGGCATTTTGTTTTGCATATGAAAAGTCGATTAAAACTCGTTGATCCGGTTAATTTTTGCATTCATACCAAAAGTTTAAATATCGAAACAACATCTAATTACATAATTAGCCTACAAGAACAAAGTTTCATTATAGCAAACAAAAATTCGAAAAAACAAAAATTCAAAAGTTCATAGTTTAAAAGATTCGTTGCATCGGAAAACAACTGGCGAACAATTTGAGCGGCGTTAGTACGACCTCCTTGGTTCTTTACTTCGTGATACATATACATGCAGAAGACGAGGATGCAAGTCAATAAATATCGTGCTGAGTGTGTGCCGTACTTTATATTAAGAGGAAGAATATGAAGAGTGAGGTCTTTTTTGCGAGCAGGTGGGAGGACCATGGCGATATCATACACGAGATGGAAGGAACGCAGTTAAAAAAGGACGGTATGAATAATCCTGTGCAGAGTTGGACGACATTGTGAGAGCATTGCTCGTAAAAGCGATCGCCATCTTTGGCTCTTTCTCACTCGTTCTTAATATGCAGGCAAAAGCCCCATAGAGTTGTGGCATAGGCATGTGTACCAGGCACATACTAACATGGCATACGCGCGCGCGCCCCTCGGGGCCCCCACGACAACTTCATCCGCGGGGCGCCTCTGATTTATCTTTATTAATAAAATCTTTGGGACCCTGTTAACATGGATACCAATAACACACAAGCGAGCTTGTCTTGAGTTTGCATACAATCAGTTCAGTCGGACGGACTATGGGCCAATTAATAACGAGAAATAAGAAAAATTAAGTATTGTTTTTTTTCGTTTCGGTTGTGTCATGATGGAGGAAAATTTCGCGCTAAAAATGCGATGATTTTGAGGTGCAATTTTTGGGTCTACTTTTTAACGAGCTAATTTTAATTGCTTTATGTTAATGTTTTTCATTTGAGAATATTGTAACATCGAGCTTTTTTCGAGATTTTAGATTAGTTTCGAGATTATAGATTATATCGAGATTTATTTTATGATTAATTATTTTATTTTGTTTAGGATTAATTATATTATTTTTTTTATTAACGAGGTTTCTTGTAGCTAAAAAAAATATTAATATAGAAATCTTATATATACTATAATATAGATACAGGCACATATATACAGTGTATTTATTAAAATATATAAATGAAATTATATTAATTAATTAAATTATCACATTATTAAAAAAATAATTAAAAATTATATAAAGTCAAAAAGATATACAATATATATATATAATATGTATATATATATATATATACATATGCTGAAATATATGGAAAATATATGAGGCAAAATTTACTATGACATATATGCGTGACATATATTGCCATATATACTGCATATATGTATCATATATGATGCAAATATGTGCCATATATATTGCCATATATACTGCATATATGTATCATATATGATGCAAATATATACCATATATATTGCCATATATATGCCATATATATATGTGTCATATAAGCTGCAAATATGAGCCACATATATTACCGTATTTACTCCATATATATGTGTCATATACTTTGCAAATATGTGCCACATATATGCTGCATATATGCTAAATAAATGTGACATAAATGGAATATACGTAGGATACATATTTACTATGACATATATTGCCATATATAATTCATATATATGTGACATATATACTGCATATATGTGACATATTTAGCTGACATTTGTGTGCCATATATAATTTTTATCTGGGATATTTTATATGTGACATTATGTTACAAATAACATATATGTATAATATATGGACAAAATATGGACAATAAGTCGACAACATATGGATAATATATAGCCAATATATGGTCAATATATGGCCAACACACATTTAGAAATACAAGGCTTTATTATATACATATATTTTATTAAAAAATTTAAAATGTAAACTTTAAATATATCGATAAGATATGGACAATATATGGCCAATATATGGCCAATATATGGCCAATATATGGCCAATACACATTTTGAATTACTAGGTTTCTATTTTATTTAATAACAGTCAAACTGTAAACTTAAAATGTATCGATAACATATGGACAAAATATGACCAATATATGGTCAATATATGGCCGATATATGTCCAATACACATTTTGAATTACAAAGTTATATATCAAACATATCCCTAAAACGCTCTAAGTATACCAAACCTGTCTCAAATTATAACTATATATATTACAAATATAGCCAGATACATAAAAAAAAGAAAGTTTGACGTTGTAAAAGAACTGACACAATCATTTGATCAAAGATGAAATCATCAAATGAAATAGAGACGTACGAAAAGGAAGATGGGAAAGATTTATCTTACGAAATGCAAAACAATGTGTGCAAAAAGGGTTCTCAATACGCCGTTTCTTTTGCGTTTAATCGTTTTGTAATGAAAGAGCGAGAGTTCAGAACGTAAACAAAATGATGAACAAAAGTTGAGGTGAGGAAAAGAAAAAGAAAGTTAAAGGCGCGCGACGTAGCGCATATGCGTCCGACCACACATTGGCACGGCGCAGCGGGGTGCCCTGGGTGTAGGGGATCGCGGGATTGCCGCTACGAGATATCAGGCATTATTAAAACTACATAAACACCGCAAGGTAAAATGCGAGTTATGGGCCCGGGAGGGCTGTGAATTAAGGAGGGGCGACAACACAGCGATGAGAGCCACGGATAAAGAACGCGAACACGTATTATGTACACTTACAAGTATAATTATATATAAGGTGTTCTGATACAATTTCACCAACTTTGTAATAAAACAAAAAGTGCGTCGAAAAGAAACCCGAACTAAATTAATATAAATGATATGTTTGGGCTTTTCAATTGCATAAGTGATTATCATTAAATAGTTTACATACTAAATGAAACTGACTTTTTGAAGTACTTTTTTAAATATTAATTTATGCATTCCAAATATTGCTGACTTTTAATTACAAATAAAATTGCAAATATAGCTTTGACAAAAATGGTCGAAAATCGGTTAAAAATCGGTAAAAAATCAGTTGAAAATCGGTTGAACATCGGCTAAAAATCGGTTGAAAATTGATTCAATCCGGTTAAATTGGGTTAAACCTGGGTTAAAATTATTTAAAATTGGTTAGAAATCGGTTGAAAATCAGTTAGAAATTTGTTAAAAGTAGCTAAAAATCGATTAGAAAATGGATTCAAATCGGTTAAAATGGGTTAAACATGGGTTACAATTATGAAAAATAGAAATTGTTTAAAATCGGTTGAAAATCGGCGAAAAATCGGTTGAAAATCGGCGAAAAATCGGTTGAAAATAAGTTAAGAGTCGGCTAAAAATCGGTTAAACATCGATAAATATTAGTTATAATTGGTTAAACATCGGTTAAAATTGTTAAAAAATGAAAATCCTATAAAATCGGTTGAAAATCAGTTAAAATTGTTAAGAAATGAAAATTCTTTGAAATCGGTTAAAAATCCGTTAAAAATCGATTAAAATCGATTAAAATCGATTAAAATCGATTAAATAATCGATTAATATCGTTTAAAATCGATTAAAAATGAGTTAATAATCTTTTAAAAACAATTTTAAAAAATCAGTCAAAAATCAGGAAAAATCGGTAAAAATCGGTATATCGAGATCAAAGAAATAATATATATAATTCAGTTTATATTCTAATCTGTGACATAGATCAAATAAGAGTAGTTTCGCTAACATTTGATCTGTCATTATTTATTTATGTCTTAATATATTTTTTTCCCTTTTTTTTTAATTCCAGATTAGAGGTTTTACAGTGAAACTCAGTTCTGCTGATTATTTTATCAGTAAAATAGAGAACACGTTATGACGCAAAACGAACCTTTTAATCATATATACTATCTGTTACAATTACAGTGATCGTTAGAATTGTAAGACAATTAAGTTAAAATAACCATTATTTGCATCCCTGGTATGCCTTCATAGTACATAATTTTCCACATAATCAACTTATTCTGCAGATTATCATCTGGTAGAAAATACATAATATTGAATAATTTTCAACTTACGAACCAATTATTAATGAATTTGTCATGCTCGCGTCGACGTGTTTGTTATTTTTCAGTGCCAACGTATAATCAACTGATTGTCAGATTGATATTATTGTTTCGCCAACGCATTATAAACATTTTTCTTTTTCGCTACACAAAAAATTGCGTTTAATTTTATACTACAATAATTGCATTTCAAGAACAAAATTCATTTATAAAAAAAAACTTTTTTTGTTCAAAGTCATTGAATTTAAATTTGTATTTTTTACAAATTTATGGCCTTCTAATGGCCTTTTTATGGCCTTATAATCACCCTTCATTGGCCTTTTTATGACCGTATTATGGTCCTTCTATGGTTTTCCAATAAACTTACTAAGACCTTTGTATGACCCTTCTATTATCTATTGCTGTGGCCTTCTTATGGCCTTCTTATGTCTCTTTTATGGCCTTCTAAGAAACCTTTTATGGCCTTCCAGTAGATTTTGTATGACTTTCTAATAAACTTTTTATGGGCTTCTAATGACCCTTTTCTGACCTTTTAATGACCATGCTATTGCCTTCCTAGGACCTTCCTATTGCCTTACTATTGGTTTCTTATAAACTTATAACACATGTACGACATTCTTATAGCCCTAATATGGCCATGTAATAGCCCTTCATTAACCTTTTTATGGCCCTATTATGGCCTTATTATCACCCTTCATTGGTCTTTTTATGCTCTTTCTATAGCCTTCCCATGACCTTCGTAAGACAGATCTATTGTTCATTTCTGTGGCATTCTTATGGCCCTTTTACAACCTTCTTTCATGGCCTTTTTATGTCCCTTTTAGGACCTTCTAATATAACTTTTATGGCTTTCCAATAGCCTTTTTATAGCCTTATGATAAACCTTTTATGGGCTTCTAATGACCCTCTCATGGCCTTCTTATGGCCCTTTTTATGGTCTTCTTCTGGCCTTTTTTTGACATCCTTATGACCTTGTTACGACCCCTTAATAGCCATGCTATTGCCTTCCTATTGCCCTATTATGGGTTTCTTCCTGTGGAATTCTTTCTGGCCCTTCTGTAACCTTTTTATAATTTTTACCATAGTTTGTATAAACTATAATTTAAGCCCATCAAGATTTTTCAATTTTTGAAAAATGGTTAAAAAATATTAAAAATCGTTTAGCAAAGCATTTTAAAATCTATCATGTATTTCAAACCTAACAAAAAAACCTTTTTTTTATTGTTAGGTATGAAATTTGTGTTTAACTTGACAATTAAGAGTTCACAGTCATTGAACCTTAAACGTGTTTTGTACACTTGATTTTTTGATTCTTACAAGATGTGTCACACGGGGTCGCCATTGTTCGCGACTGTTGCGGGTCAGCGACAATTATGAAAATCTGCAAATAAGAGAAGAAAGGAACAGTGCTTTGCCTAGAGTCTTGTCCCGAGCACTTGTCCGCTGTCTCTGCTTATGTCGCGCGTCCACCCACGTTCCACATGATATGGATGCGAGCATTTAGCTGGCAGGGCACGCCGGCCGATGCTTAATCGTTGGCGAGGAATGCTTCGTGGGTTAAATGCGTATCTACCTCCCACGAGGCTGAGAGGTGGAGAAAAAGTATCGTGTGCCCAAAATCGAACACACAATAATTCCATTCACTCCCCCCCCTTTTAACTTTGTCTTTTTTCATCACTTCATTTTCGAACTTGAATTTGCTTTTTTTCTTCAATCAGCCGACAATTCAATCTAAGATTTTAATAAATATTACCTCGTAGTGTAGTTAATTTTGAAGAATACTGGGAATATTTTTTAGGTTCATTTACTATACTTTTCTTAATGGAAATTTAAATCTTAACAAAAAGGATGATATTCTCCATACATTGTCAATATATTAACAATATATATTATTTTCAGCAAATCATGTACTGAAATATATATGGTCAATATGGTATTATATTGACCATATATATTTCCATATTATCCAGATATGGACCATATGTTGGCAATGTATTATCACTTTACAAAAGTAATCCATACATGGTCGATATATGGTACATATATAGTCTATATATGGTCTATATATGGTCCATATATGGTCCATATATGGTCCATATATGGTCCATATATGGTCCATATATGTTCAATATATGCTCAATATATGATCTATATATGATTACTTGAATAATATATTGTTGATGTATGCATATATATGAACAATATATGGCCCCGATAGGGCAACCCCTGAAAAGTAGTAAGAATTAAGATATTGAAGCCTAAATGTGGCTACAGTAAGGCCAGATGATGAGGACCCATGTAGTTTATTTGGGTCCTGATCTTTATAGGCCGATTTGAAAATCAGGATTCCCTATTTGCACCATTGTTGGCCCTAATAATATTAACGTGGTCCTGTTCAGGCCCGGATTAGGTAACCACTAATAGTTTTATAACATGGCAAGCCAGATTTTGATGATATCATTAATGTGCAATACCCGGTTTCATTTCTACGAACCTGACTTGAAAATAAGGAAGCCCTTTCAGGACCATTTTTGGCCCTAATAAAGATATTCATGTTTTTAAAAAAGTTTGAGAAATGCTAATGTGGTCCTGTTAGGGCCCTGATTAGGTAACCACTAATAGGGTTATAATAGGGCAAGCCAAATTATTGCCATATTATTAGTATGGAACGCCTGATTTATCATTAAATTAATAATTTATCATTCAATCCCGTACTTAACGAAACATTAGCTTCAAGTGAAATAACTTTAAATTGCATCAGACCAAAAGTTGCATTAAGATTTGGATCTAAACATATATAACACAGATGTAGAACTTTTTTGCTGTGTATAATTAAATATAAACTATGGAGATTACATTACAATTAACAGTGCTGTAATGAAAGAGGAACGAACAAAAAGTGCGTTTAGTATACATGTAAAAGCATACGTAAGCGTTGCGTTCAAAGCTGTGCGATAATTAATTATGTTTTCCCACACAAAATATATATGATTAAGTTTAGCACGTAGCATTAATTTACTCAAATTAATCACTTTAGCCGAAGTAAATGTAACTTTTCATTAAGCCTCTTGTGTAATTGGTTTCGTAAAAGTGCCGGTCTCTAGTTATACCGTAAAGTAATTGAATCCCTGACCTTCGTGCACATCCATCTCAATAATACTTTCACTTGGCGAGATAGATCTCGAAAGAAGCCAAGACCGCAAATTGATCCTTTATTGACAGATCATTTCACGGTTTTTTACTCGTTCGTTAGTCACGTTCGATGTTTCTCTCACAATTCACGATGATGTATATATATGATGGACTATATATAATCTTGTATGCGCTATATATATAAATATATCCGTTCAATATTTGACAGTCCTTCGAGCCGGATAAATATAAATATGTATAAATATATATATATTTATAAAAATGTACATATATATGTATATATATAAATATAATCGATCAACCCTAGTAAAAATTGCAATTGGGTTTTGATGTGGCCATGATCAGGAAACCACAGTACCTAATCTGGCCATAATTAGATTTTTAAATTAGGATATTATATGTGTGTAACGCTAGGAATTGATATGGTCCTGATCAAGTAATCTGATGAAATAGAAGTACCACATCAGGGCCTGATGAGGGTCTGATTCGGATTCCACAACAGATGAAAAAAATTTGTTTTAAAGAAGATTTGAACCAACGACCTTCTAATCAGTAGGCAAACCCTCTAACCGCCACACCACCAAGACTCTTGAACATCATAGCTAAGAGCTTCTAC
>JABFPJ010007082.1:0-10281 GCA_022817425.1 Gryon sp. ZL-2020 | reverse complement strand
ATGCATCCGAAGCCGGAGCAAAAGGAAAATAAAATTTCCCTAAAAATATTATTTAAATACTTATTAAAATGTTAGTATGAGAACTTATGCTATTAAGCTACTTTACATTATTATTTATGAATATTTTTCATGGTATGTTTTATAAATATATTTTAAAAAAATATATATAAATTGTATATTAAATATACAATTTCTTATCGCAAATGTGTTATATATATATATTTTAATATATATTCATCCACGTGGGTATGAATGTATCTAAGACGTAATATATTTAAAATAAATAAGTGAAAAAAAAATTATGAATAATTCGCACAACGAAAGTTTGAAACGTATTGTGTCTGTTCCAAAAGTGACACGACGCTAATAGACGACGAGCCTTAAATACCCTTCTATATAACGACCATATAGTGCTCTTTGAAAATTATTTGTCGAAATTCTTAAACGCTTTAGTTTTCCTCAACTTCTTCAGTATTTCATGGCGTTGAAAGGCAAGAGATAAAAGTATCCAACGACGAGGCTGCGCGCTACGAATTCTAAGAAGACTTCGAAATTAAAAATTCGTCATAGCATAGAGGAGACAAGAAAATGCAACGCCAGAGTTACACCTTTGCATTCGCTTCTTTATACTTTTTTATATTTTATTCTTCTTTCTGTCCAAAAGGTGTCTCATCACTGTGATTTTTATTTGCACATTCAGAAAAAACGAAACATAAAATTATATATACAATTCAAATTAAATATCATAATAAATCGAGCGTAAATTGATTTCAATAAATTAATTGTACTTTAAAATTTAACTTAAACCATGAAAATGTGTATTTTTTCATTATATCGTTCTTCTTCGATGCAAATCAGACATTGGTTCAATGCAAATTTAACATGGTTATTTTTCCCCTGAATTACGAGTAAAAGTAAAGTTGACTGCGAAAATACAGTAGCCAATTAACATATGTCCAACTTATGTCCTTTAACTATTTAAGCATGAAACAACACATTTAATAGTATTCATTGAGTTTATGTAATATATACAGTTTTATTTTTGTTTAATAATTTGAAGTATTATTATATATATATATTCACATAAAAGTTATCAAAATCTTAACTTTTTATTTACAAAAAAATGTACTTAAAACAAACAGAAAATTCAAACTTTCTATTCATCAAAAATACATTGCTGGTTACTCTCTACAAATTCACTAAGTTTTCTTCGAGTGTTTTTGATTACTTTTTTTATTATAATTTTCTATACATATAGCACATCTACAACCGACAGCGAACAAAATATTCATACACTAAACTTGTCCCTTATTTATTCATAAGCCAAGCTTTTGATGACAGTACACGTCGCGTTTATATCGGGCCTACACCCGCTATTTATTTCTCAGCCAAGCCGCGCTTAAAATTCACTCGACTACTTCCCTGTTTTTATCTACTCGACGCATCTTTAACGCGAATCCCAATTTACATTTTTCACTCATTTCGGGAACCTTGGAAAAAAGCGACCCACTATTCGACGCAAAAGAAACGTTGGAAAGACGAAATAATAATGATAATAACAGCAATGGGGTGGCATCCAAGTCGAACCCTGTCAAAATTTTCAAGGCGTACATTTCCTCAAAACTTATGACCACTTTTTTTCGAACAAAGATTTCCTTCCTGAGAATACTAATGAATGCCACATCTTCGCAACTGATTCGTGGAAATTTTCCTACATATTTTAAATTGTCAAATTCGGATGTCTGGGAAAAAAATTATCTCTTATCATTTGTTTCCGAAAAGTCTCTTATTGAAATTAATCATAACTAATCTTAAATGTAAAAAATGTTTATAAGAAAATAGTATTAATAAAATTGTAATAAAACAATATAATTGTAAAGAATAATTGTAATAAATTCTTGTGAAAACACTAATGATTTCTTGTAAAATGATAATGTGAATCTTTTAATTAGACAACACTATAGCCCCTGACATATACTTTCCTTTATGTACAAAAGTAAATGTGGTCAACAAAATAATCTGTTGTATGATTTCATTATAATAACTCTTTTTAAATATTTGTTTTTATTAAATCATCTTTCGATCATCTTTCGATAATATGTTGAGTTACAATTATGTTTCCCCAATTTCAAAATCTTTAATCTCTTTTATTTTATTATTTTTTTAAATTTTAATCTTTTCAATTCCCATCTTTTTTAAACTTCTACACCAATTTTTAAATGAAAATCTGTCTTCAATTTTACCCTCCATTCAACCTCTTCAGCTTTTAAAAATGAAACCTTCCATTCAACCTCTTTTTCATAATCTACAATATTTTATTAAAAAAAATACAATAAATGATTTCATATTTTTGCTATTCAGAAGAAAAAAATTTGCAAAAAACTATCTTTTACACGAATGAAATCGCCTGAGTGCATTATTACCCTAACCGACATTAACACTATCGCAATATTATCTTTACACTTAATTAACGGGTGTTAAAGTATAGTTAATAGTAGAAACCCAACAGCGGTTGAAATTTTTCGATAACGATTACATCTTCTTAAGTATCTACTTAAGTATCTCGCGTGTAACATTAAACGCCCTTTTCTTATACAGAACAGTTGGTTTTAAAACGAAGCTTCACGAAAAAAAATGTTTACATTAAAGCACACAAAAGTATATACCATTTTTACATTCGACTAAACTAGATTTAAATGGTTCTTCTTCATCTTTTTTTATTTTTTGTAATTCCAACATGAACTCTCGACATGTGCTTTATTCTCGTGCTATCTTGTTTGAGCATATTTTCTTGCAACAATGACCCAGGCAGTTTATTGTTATGTTAAAGCACGCAATAGCATCGCAACAGGAGAAGCGATGCAGTGTTCGCAGCATAATAGAATACATAAATGCAAAATCAGCGGGTATTAGGGGCATGACGCAATAGATGAGAATAAATGAAAGAAGACAAAAATATTGCGCGAATAAGATAAGCCCGTCGTTCAATAAAATCGACGAATTATGTATTGTTGTTTATTTGGCGCGTTTAGCAGAATAAACATTTTGCATTCGCTCATGGAAGGTTATTGCACTTCAAATTTTGCAGGCGTATGAAAAATACAAATTCGCTTCGATTAAATAACGTTTCTATCACATTATACAGCAGCTTTGTACAATATCCACGATTTTGCTCTAATTATGCGATTTCATCCAATTTAATCCTCAATGGGTCAAGTAGAGTTAATTTTGTTTTAGCGTTTTTTATTTATACATTTAAATAAAGACATTTACTTTCAACGAGCATAGAGTGATAAATAGTAAAATACAATAATTGATGTATAAAAATATAAAATTGCTAAAAAGAAATTGTGTTAATTCGTAAATTACTTGACAAAATTGTATAAAGTATAATATAAAACACTTATGAATTATGAATTAGTATAATTTTTTTAATAATGATTATTTTTAAATATTATGTACCAAAATAAAAAAGTCTAAGAGGATTGAAAAATGAAACGAGTTTGTAAAAATATTTAAATCCCGCCAAATATTGATTCGTATATGTAGATTTATCGACGGAGCTTATGTTCAACATTTACGTCAACAGATGGCAGTGCAGAAGAATTTAAAATACTCTGTCGATGTACGCCCGCCATATTGGTTTGTTTTATTAAGAACGAAGATAAGAGCAGTGTTGCATTCAGCTCTTAACAATAATCGAAAATAATATTTAATAATTTTCACAATGCTGTCTCGTCAATTCATTAGGAAGTTTTCAAGCACTGCTATTCGCAGAGGAGCACATGGAGACCCTGGCGGATATCCCGGTGGTGTAAGTTTACAATTCTTACATAACTACTGTATTCTGTAGTCTTATACCCTTGCTTCTACAATGTTATTTTTAAAGCAGCATAAAACATTATTACATTTTCTTATGAAATATTAAAAAAATGTATTATATAAATTATTGTCTTATTGAAGTATTTATCTTGGTTGTATATTTAATTAACAACAAAATATAATTTTATAATAATCATCGTTAGAGGTTATTTAATCAATATTTAAAGTTTGCAAGAATGTAACTAACTATGGCAAATATAATTGATTTCGTGTTTTTTCTAAATAAAAGTTTAACTTTCGATTTATTGAAATTGAATGTTTGATTCAAAATTGAGTTCATCTAATACAATTTTGAATTGATACTTCTTATCACAATTAATACCACTATTTTATTTTCCTTTACAGAACCTTCCTTTCGACATTAGCAACAGATACAAATTAACATTATTGGCAACCGTTTTCTTCAGCAGTGGATTTTCAATGCCATTCCTAATTACACGCCATCAATTGTTGAAGGATTAAATATTGTAAGAATAAATGTACACTATTCTAAATTTAATATATATATATATAAAATTATTATAATGATTGAATATAATGTAATTCCAATGTATTGTTTTAGGAATAACATAGCAGCAATATAGTCAATGTTTTGTCATCAGTAAGTTGACATTGAAACTTGAAATCATCGTAAAATAATAAAGTTATTCAAAATTGAATAAATGTTGTGATATACAATGTATATTCAATTATCTATATAATAAACAAAGTTTAAGGTAAAAAAAATTGTTCTATTGTTTAATTTTTCACGTTTACATCAAATACTAGTAAATGATGTGCATATTGTAACATTTTTTAACAACTTTAATACTTTCTTATTACATTATAAATTATATTCAAACCATTTAATATTATAAAATCTTATTACTTGTTTATACTAGTAATATATTCATATAAATATACAAAGTTCTAGATTACTTAAATAAAAAATTAAAAATGCGTTATAATCTGAATACAAAAAATATGTCTATGCTACAGTTAGTTTACATACTTGCAGAAGTTTATGAACTTCAATCGTTCATGCAGATTTGTACCTAAAGATGAACCAGTATCGTTCATAATCACTAATGGATTAAAGGTGATACATTTGTTTGTCAAAATCTGGTAATGGAACCGGAGGTTTATTTCGATTTGGCACCTCTAATGAATCTACTAAATGAAAAATGCTATTATTATTTTACATTACCTAATGAAATTAAAAAATACTATATATTACTAATTGACAAGTCAATTACAATTTCCACATTTTTTTCGATGAGATTGATATGATTCGAGACAAGCCACAGGAACATACTGAAATCCAATTATTTTTCTCTTTTGCTTTTTCTTTCCGTCCTTTTCACTTTTTTTTAACTGAAAGAATGAACATGTTGTTAATAAACACAATAAAATAAATAACACCAACTTTTCTACTATATAATAAAAATAAAAAAAATTCTTTCTGTCGAGTGTATTTGTATAAAACTGCATCAAATGAACAAATAGATGCGAACCTCATTCCTGTCAACGAGAACAAAATTCCGTTCCAGCTTGTGATCTTCGGAGCGTTTCTTCAACTTTTGTTTTACATTGTGCTGGATTTTTTGTTTATTATTATCGCTGTCACTCATATTGTCGCCATCGTTGCTAGTATCATCCTTTTCACGTTGCATCAGCGGAATAACTTCATCGTCGCAAGATTGCTATGTAAAATAAACTCGATTTTCAAACAAGATAATACAACAGAAAATGTAAATTACCATTTGCTGAATCTGAAAATGTTAACCTGCGGCATGCAAGTCGAGTCATTTAATTTTCTCGACTTTTTTCTGCATTTTCTTTTTACACAAACGGCAATTAATATAGCAATTATTGAAATTATTATTAATGAACATACTGATGCAACACCTATGATAATTATTGACGAAGAACCCCAAATCTACAAAAACAATAATACATTATAAATCTAACTTAACTATGATTTCATAGTAGAAATTGTTCTTTTATCGATATTTCATTTCAAAATTAATATTATATATAATAAATATTTATATAACATCCAGTATATAATGCATATTAAATAAAGCTAATGGATGAGTACCATATCATGACAACCTTCAACGAAGGGACTAATGCAAGCACGACAAGTACGTGATCCGGTATTTGGTTGATGACTTCCTATGGGACACTTTTTGCAATACGATGATCCATCCTCGCTGTAATAACCCACGGCGCAGGGAACTAAACGTAAAAAGCAAGATCCAAGTGCAGATTTACATTAAAGTACATTTTATTCAACATCAAATTATATTTAATGACATAGCAAAAAAGTCAAACATTTGACCGCATTACTTGATATTCATAAACTTTAACAAACAAACAAAAACAAGGAGATCATAAATAATTCAACAATCCTGATTTCGCAAAAACGACCAAAATCCCTTTTACTACGCTTATCCTTAATTAAAATCTCAAATTGTGCAAATGAATGTTATATATAATTATAAAATATGTCCATTCCAATGATGGTTCAGTTGCAAACTCAACTTTTGTCATAATTGAATTAATTATTAACAAAAAAGAGAAAATGAAAAATAAATGTTCTTAACGAAATGTATTTAAACTAAATGCCCGACCAATTGCAAGTAATCTCATTGCTTCGCTATATATCACGTGACTTGTAGTACACTTAAGCTTTTGAAATGCATTTCAAGCCTTCAGGTACAGGAGGCACTGATTACAGTGCGTGACACCGTAAGCTGGCTGCAGTTTTAGCATTTAAATGTCAGCATTAAATTATTGTTGCGATAACATTTATCTTGATACAAATATTAAATAGTCTCATTTTAGTCGCCAAATATGTCACGACTTAAGAGCCCCCAAGATATTTCATCTTAATTATTTATAGCTTAATTTAGGAGAGAAGTAGAATATTTGTTTTTTCAATTTCGTTTTTTTTCTTTTTACGCAGAAATATTATTTTAAATTATTATCATATTATTGTTAAAACCATGAGTAAATTCAAATGAAATTTAATTAAAGTAGCTTTTGTTTATAAAGTTGCATAACAAATGTAGGTGAAAGCAATAAAATTGTTAATGATTATAACTCACGACAGTGTGTATCCCGAAGACTATATCCAGCAGGACATCCAATAAGCAATCCAACTTCGCCAGCAGCGCTTTCTCTCGATTTGTATTTTTGGCTTCTTCCTCTTTTAATCCGTAGCCTTTTTTTTCTGCTGTTTTTCCGAATTGGCACAAGTGTTTCACGATGATGTGCTAATCTGAAAACAACTGTGGTTAAAGATCTCTATAGAAATACTGTCAAGTGTTAAAACTGCTGATTTCATTAGCAAAATGTATATCCTGACTGAAACATAACAGTATCCAAACAAAACATAACGTTTCATAAATAAAATATTTGTAACGAGAATTTCATATTATTATTATTATTTTATTTAAAGATATTTAATTTTATAAATATATCAAAAGACATAAAAAATCAAAATAGTTTATTATAATTTGTATTCATCTCAAATTAAATATGAAATAACGTAAAGAATCATATTGTGGAATTCCTATTGCAAGTTTTATATTATTTCATTATTAATGTTTATTTATAAAACACTATGATCATATAATCAAGATATGCATTTATAAATATTTACGTTTAATTAGTGTAAAATAAATTAAAATATAGTTCTATTGATTTATTAAAAGAATATTAATTTGCATTATTTTAAATAAAACGATAAATGTCACCTTATGTTATATTTGAGAATAATTATCATGGTATTATTATTACTTTATTATATAATATACATATTAACCAATTTAACTTGCATGAATAAAATATTAATATCTTATAATTAGTTTCAAATAACTCTTACTTGGTTTCTGAAGAACAGATCTCAAGTTCCTAGTAAGTAGCAGCGCAACTTTATCTTGAATCGCTTTGCGACAACGAATACCGCAGACTTTAATGCCAGCTGGGACTAATTTTGCTGTATTAGCAGGAACCATGATAGCATTAATGAAAGCCTGTTAAAAGAAATTGTTGACTTGAAAATTGTGCATTTCATCAACGTACAAATGAGTTTTTATTTTGTGTCAGATAGGTCTTCAGACCAGAAAAAGCTCACTTTTTGTCGACGACAGTGAGGCGTATAAACGTACACTTCACAAACTTCATTCTGACACAATACATCGTTCAATCTTTGTGGCAAATATGTCGCAATTTCATCCACTTCTGTGTCATCACAAATGTCTACGTCATAACGATTACCGCCTCTTAATATATAATCAGGCAATGTCACCACTAAAATTATTTCCAACATTAGTTAAAGTTTATTAATTAATTTAGTTTATTTAATATCAAATTTTAAATGATTTTTTTTATGTCTGAATTTTTGTATTCATTATAATATTAAATGTGATTATAACTTTATTATTCAACTGACATTAAATTTTGAAATGTTCATAAAAATTTGTTTTAGACATTATTAATATATTTGTAGAGTCATATATCAATTGATGGGAGCATAAAACTGAATATATTGCCTATATGAAAATACACCTTGAATCCTATGGGAATAGACATTCAGTACTGGTTCCTCATTATTAGGATCGATGTAACTCACGATACAGGAATAATTTCCCGCATTTTTAGCATCGATGTCATAAAGTTCGAGTACACCATTTTTCTGAACATATCCTGTTAAATTAATCAACACGTTTAAAATAAATAACAAATAACTTTGTTTATAATAATGTGTAATGTTAATTATAATTTTAATTTTAAAGGAAAAATAAGAACCTGAAACAGGTAAATGATCGGATCTAATCCAAGTATAATTGGGTCTGCTAATACTCATAGTCCACATGAATTCATCTCCTTCATGATTACAAGGTATATTTAAATTAAATCCAGGCAAAGTTAATATTTCACGATCTAAAAATGCGAAAGAAAATCATAATAATTAGTAAATCAGTATCAAATTAATAACTTGTTAAAATTTAATAAACTCAAACAATGACTACCTTCCCCTTCAATGTTTCGCCTTAAAACAGTCTCAATTTCATCTTCATCAACATATTTTCTCCCTTTAGTTTCATCGAGCTCCGAATAATGTCTCGGTAAAGAATCTAAATTGCTGTTCGTTATAACAATCTCATCGCCAATGTCGCGAAATTTACTGCAATCATAAACCCTGATTTTATTTAACAAATCAGTTTTTCTTATGAGAATTCTTTTCATATCCGCAATAGCTTGAGCAACATCGCAAATACAATTTGCACAATTATGATTTGTAACTTTTGTATTCGTCGTTTCCACATTATTGTTCTTGTTTTGATCAAAATCTTCAGCCATATCTTCGTCTAATAAAAATTTAATCAATGTCTTTGCACAATATTACTTGTAATATCATAAACCATTTTAATATGTTATACACGAAAACATTTCATTTTTAAAACTGGAGAAATAAAATGCAAAAACTTATTTCAAACCTTGATCAAGTTGTTCGAATTGATGATGTCGGTAGAGAGGATGATTTGACAAAGCGGATTTTCTGCTGCGTTTATTTTTAAAATCTTCGTCTATTAAGCACAAAAATACAAATCTCTATAGCAAAATATATTCATTTTGCAACAACGAATGAATTTATTCAACGTACCATCGTTCATATTATTCGAACAACTATTGTATTCGTTACATACGAAGAAGCGAAGAAGAAAGTTGGTATTTCGGTTGATTTGTCGAATATTTTTTCATCAGTCAATACATTATCGATTTTGTCTGCGCTTTTCAGTCGACGCGATTCAATATTAAAAGCAACCCCGTTAGATTCGTTCTTCTCGGAATAAAAAATTTGAAAAATTTTTCTTCCCTAAATGACTACAATTTTGTTCAAAATTACCTACTTGACTTTGATTAAATTTTAGAGTCTTTAACTCATTTAAAGACTAATCAAGTTATTTGATTACTTACTAATGTTTCAAACTTTAACTGTTGGAATTAATTCAATGGGAAACGTTTTCTCTGGGTTATGATTACAACTTGACAGCTGTCATTCAGTGACATGAATTTAGCTAAAAATAAACTCTTCTTTTCAGATGTTTTATTTTAGGCAATTTTATACAATAAGATAAATATACATTTGTAATATCAAGAGCCACGCACACACGGTAGTGGCTCGCGCCAAGTACAAGCGAGCCACTACCTACTTATTCTTGCCAGGAAAAAAACCATATTTCGACCACTCAGTACTATTTTAATAAAAGCTTTCTATATAATAGAATTTTGATATTCAGATAGCGCATGCCGTCACAATTAAAATGGTTTTTTTTTTAATTTGGATATAATCTTGCAAAGTTATGGACCGTCAAAATATCGAGTTTTTTAGCTTCATAAAACGCT
>JABFPJ010007081.1:0-10281 GCA_022817425.1 Gryon sp. ZL-2020 | reverse complement strand
ATTTGAATTAACCATGGTGCGATATAGATTTAAAAATGAATCTTGTTGTTCTAATGTTTTTAAAACTACTTTCACGGCATACTTAACCTAATATTATATGCTTTACATTGAGTTGTGACTATCAGTTTAATGATGAATTTTGTTGGTATAAGTACATTTTTTTTGCCGGTGTAGATTGAAATTATGACTTTTAATATGAAATTTACTATGTAACATAGTAAAATATAATTTTCATATTTAAACATCATAATAATTAATACAGACAAAAGTATAGGTCTTCTTCGCGATTTTACATAGTAAATTTCTACATTTATTTTCCTCCATGTAAATTCTATAATTAAACGGCTACGCTACGATTACCACGTTACAATTAATTAAGTTCCACATAATATAATGTGTATATTGTACAAAATTCGTATTTCGTGATGATTTACTCACAAAATACAGTATATTTTTTAAGTTATCATTATTTTAGTGTTTAAAGTTTATCTTTAAATAAACATCAATTAAATAAAGCTTGATACTAAACGCGGTTTTAGCAATTTTTTAATATAGAAATGATTTCTTAGCATTTTATAATGGATAAGTTTGCAATTTTATATGCGCATGTTCTGAAAAATATGTGAAAAGTGAAACTGATATACTTTTTACGAAATACGGTCAATCATATGAACTTTAATACATAATCAATCTCCAAATAAAACTAATTGGAACAAAAAGTATAACAATCTATAATTAATTTAAACATTTGCTCTTACATATTATATTGGATTTTTAAATAAATAATAATACTATGTAATTTCAGAATTTATTTAGGAGCAGTAACTTAGGCTTCAAACATCAAGACATGCGATAGTGTTTCCACGCGACAAGATGAGTTGCTTCTATCATTGACTAAAGATTATATCTTTAGTCAATGTTCAGTCATTAGCTAAAGATTATATCTTCAGTCAATGTGCACAGAGAGAAATAAATATTATGATTTTACTTTTTGACATAAGTAAATGAAAAAAAGGTTATATTGCTATTTAGATTCTTAAAATATATTAATGTGAAAAGGTGTCAATACTGCTGTGTCAGTGAAATTAACTAATTCATTTAAGTTAAACATTTCATTTAAAAATACTATTGTACTTTTTAAATTTAACCAGTTTAAAATTTGATTTTAACTTAATGGTAGTAAGAAATACCAATAAAAAAATGTACACGCCAAATTAATATTTAATGTTTTGATATGGTTGAATTAACCAATTGAAAAAGTTGTCCATATTTTAACCTCTGAAAATAGTAATCTTTACTGTATGTTTGTTTGTACGTATCATTAGTTTAACTGTGTGTGGTATTGACTAAAGATTATATCTTTAGTCAATGTTTAGTCATTCACCAAAGATTATATCTTTAGTCAATGTTTAGTCATTCACTAGAGATTATATCTTTAGTCAATGTTTCAATTAATGCCAAATTTAGTTTTGCTGTGAAACAGCATCATATGTGGTTGCAAAACTTGATTAAGTGTATTTGATATTACCGACTATTTTAGTGTAAATAGTTGATACAGTTGTGTAAAAACAGCAGTGAACAAATTGACGAGTTACTTTAAAATAAATTAAATGTGCTCCAAATAATTTTAATTTAGAAATCTGCAATGTCGGTATTTGACATCCTCTTAAGAGAATGTCAACGGCGTTTAGCTTTTCCATAAGTGCAAGAGAGATAAATAGATTGGACTTGTAGTAGGAGTAAAAAAGATAGAGAATAACGACTTTAACATCTTCTTAAGGGGCTCACTCAGTTCACGAAAAATGTTTAATTCGATGAATCATCTTGCAAAGTTTGTCTGGATTAAGTGTAAACGAACTACCTTCTTCACAATCTAGTTAAAAATCTTGATTTCCTCCAAAAATACTATAGAAAAGGGTTACTATTGCCAGCAAAGATCCCTCAGCGGCACTCGATCGAACTATAATACTAGCAGAAGAAACGTTATCTGTATTTTAGGTTTAGCATTATTAAAAGTCATCGCAAAAAAAGAAATTTTTTGAATATACACATTATATTATGTAAAACTTGTAGTAACATCCGTTTATCATTTAAGATTCATATTTTCGACTTGATGGACCTGTTAATATCAAACGATTTCTTTCTACCTTCGACAAATCTTAAAGTTAATACATATTCTATCCTATGCAAGCAGAAGATCTAAAAATTTAAACATTTTCCTATTTGACATAGTCTTATATATATAAATACATCCACCCCGGAAGATCATCTACTAGCCTTTATTATTCTGAAGAAAGCATTTGCTATTTTAGGAATAAAATATTGAAGTAATCAGTTTGCATTTTTTAAATAATATTTTGTGGTATCTGATTTTGATTTTATGTAGAAATAAAATGGAATAGTAATTTTATAATTATTAAAACATATCGCAATTCTTCTAACAGTACTATATTTTCTTCTTTGTTCGACTAAATTACTAATTCTATTAAGTAAAAATTTTTTATTATTTTAGGAATTGCAAATTTTATTTTCTTCAATATATTTATCGAATATATTTATGAATCAAAATTGTATGCAATAGTATGTAGTATAGTAGAACCTCGATTATTCGAGATGGCCGGGACCAAGCATACCTCGGATAGTCGAAATCTCGGATAATACAGAATAACATAATTAATAGCAATTAAAGATGAAAAACATTCATTTCATTAATATTCCGATGCTATAATTGTGAAGACAAAGTGTTTTAAGCAGTTTTCTAGTACTATTATCTATTATGAAATTATTGAAACGTGAAAATGATAGCTTTAGTAGAAGAACATTTGGAAAAAATTCGTTTTATCCTAGTTTTTTCCGGTTCTATGCACAGTGTTTCATAATCAACACGATTTGTATCACGATATTTATGTTTATAAAACACAATCGTTTGTGCTAACTTACTTTGAGTATTCATAATATGCCTACAAAGATACAAGATTATTGTTCATTTTTTTTTATCAATCTACTTCTTGGAACAATAAATTGTTCGTTTTATAATGGGGAACGAGTTATGTAAGTATTTTTATTTAACTTTGCAGGTTTTGTTAGTTGATTTACAATATGGAACTAGCCATAACCCGGATAAGAATCCCAGACTTGCAGAATTATTCTTAGAAGAGATCGAGGCATCCCATCAACATTCTAGAGGCTGCTTCCTTCTGGTATATTTTGCTTATTTCCTTTTCGTGTACTCTTTTTTTAATGAATCTAAACATTTTTCAATTCAATATAAAAAATGTATTCAATTGAGAATAAAATATATAAATACAAGTACAATAATAAAAGTTATACATTTCATTCTTTAAATGTTTTATTTATTCATGCATTTTATCATTTATTCATATTTATAGTACATATATAACATAAATATTCTTACATTAAATTTTTTCATAAAAGAATTGTTTCCTATCTTATAAATATTATAGATTTCATAACATTAAATAAAGTTTACAGTTACTTATTCATGAAAATATTATTATAATTAAATAAAAAAATATTAAAAATGCATTCATTTATTATTTGCAGCTATTAGTAGGTTCCGACTACACTACAGGATGGGTACCGACACAGATAGAAGAGAGAACATTTAGAATGCTACTTATTCATAATAGTTTGTTGGAGAATTATTATGTGTATAATAGCCATTGTTATGTACTGACTGCTAACAGGTAATCTTTCTCATTTAATATAGAATAATATATTTAACAAAGAACAAACAATACATTAATGGAAACACATATCAGATTAAGACAATTTTATAACTGGTTTGAGTTATGCGATGTTTTATAAGTATTGCATTTCTGATCTCATTTAAATTTGTTGATTCAGCAATTATAAAACCGTGTAATAAAAAAAAATCTAAAAAAATCAGAAAATACACAAATCTAAGGAAAGTTGTAAAATAATTCTAAACACATTATATAAATGTATTGTTATATATATCTAAGCAGGACATTCGATTTTCATTGCATGTTGACTTTTTTATATACTTTTATTTCATTGAAGGAAAAACAGTATTGCAAATAACTATTTAGGGTTATGAATGACGAAGTTTATGTTTATTTATAATAATAACCCATTCATAATACTATTTATAGTACTAGACTACAACTTAAAATCAATACACAAATTTCTTGTTTTTTTAACTAAAAACAAAATTTGTCTATCAATCTTTCAGTTTATTAAATGAAGCAATTGAACATGATTTAATTGATTTAAGGTCTGTATTCTCAAATGTTTATGAATTATACACTATATTTTTTTTATTTCATAATAAATAAAATTAACGGTGTAAACATTTACATATCATAGCATATTTACTTTAAATGTGTATATTTAATTTTCATACATTCATTCTATAAATAATGTTCAACAACAACTGTATTTCATTAAAAGAATCAATCTGGTATGTGTTGGAAAACGCGAATTTGTCCATCAATCACATTATTCAGGCAGTCAGCTAACTGTCTAGGCAATTTGCTTCTTCGATGGCATTTAAAATCTTCGATGTTAAAAATATTATTTTTCTTCTAATTGTCTGAAGATTTTAGGCAGTCAGCTAACTGCCGGGCCGCCGTCCGTGATTCAAAATTAAATATATCGAAGCAACTTTACATCAAAACAAATCTTTCTATCGTGGGTTTCAATCAATCAGGTAGTTTCAATAATTCGTCCAGTAAATTGCATTCAAAATGTCAGAATGCGTAAATCTTGTCAAAATGTGACGTGAATGTAATAAAAGAATTGCTCATTTAGATGATACGCGTAAAGAATGTCATAAACGTCAAAATTGAAAGCCGAAGAAATGTTCACTTTTTCAGAAAAAGAATTCTTTACCCCCTGAAAAATTGATACTCAATCGCCTTAGCAGTTAATATTGACTTGATTGCGAAAATAATGTTTATTAAATAAGTTCAGTAGACGGCATAGTTAATGACGAAATACCATAAAGGTACATTTTTGAGCTCACAATTTCTTTTATACTTGGCCAGAGACACTACCGTGTCCAATGTATTAAAATGTTAGTTCCGGAAAAAATTTCATTATGATGTCCCTAAAGTATTCCTATATCATCCTCGTAGCATCCCTGACACATGTCCGTGACATTTCCTTATCCCTGAAATACTTCTACGGTATCTTATATCCCTACAAGATGCAAATCCAGTTTATTCTACTAAAATTATTGTTGTTGCCATATTGTGATTTAAATAAACGTTTTTCAATTGTATCTAAACATTTTTAAATATTTGTGCAATGATTAAAAAAATTTATTCACTATTTCACACAAATCAATAAAGTCATTCATAATTCAATGTTATTTTTTCACTGTTTGCGATTTGAACCTGCTTTATAATTTTTCTGAAATATTTACGAACTCATAATTTAGGCATAAAAATAATTTTAGAATCTTATTTTAATTATTTTTTTTAATGACTAGACTTAGACAAACTCATTACGCATGTGATCTCACGCGCATACAAGATTGATATATTCAGTTTTGTCTGTCATAAATGCAATACGTATTCAGCCTATAGGAATCTGAAGAAATCATATCCAAAATCGTTTTCACAATATCTTGTCTAATTATACATTGTAATAACATAATAAGTTATTACAATTACATAAGTAATTTTAATAATTAAACACATTTTGCTGATATTTATCTGTTTTCAATAGCGAAGAAACTGCTAACGAAACATGGCAACTGGAACAGGAATCAACTTTAAGGAAAGCCTTACAATCTGCTGCTGAAGCTGCTCTTCAAACTCAACCAGACAATCAAGAAATTAAAAATATACTTAAAAGCACGACTGAAAAGCAGCTTGATTACGGTCTAAGTGAGCTACATTATCTGTATCATTCAATTTGGCTTATTAAATTTAATTATGCTAAATATAGTTATTAATAAAATTAAATGCGAAACCATGAAGGACAATCGATTGTAAAACAAAAAACATCAATTGTCGGTATTTGCATGTAATGTACATTTTTAAAACATATTTTCTTAATTCAGTTCGTCTTTAAATGTAACTAAAAATAGTTGCTCTCAAACATTACTTTAGCTGATGCATAATCTCATGTACAAGCATATATTTTCTGAAATGCTTTTCTTCAACATTTTATTTTTCAGTCATAAAATATAATAAAACGTAAGATACAAACTTATATAATAAAAAGAATTTTAATGCCCGAATTTCAAACTTTGCTTTTAGTATCAAATAAATAAGAAAAATGTATACATTATTTTTAAACTTATAAGTAGTTTAATAGTTATAATTTTTTTCATCTTATAATGATTTGTTATTCTCAATATAATTGAAATTCAATTATTTAGTATAATTTCGTAAAACGTAATGAAATAAATAAATAAATAAAATAATTATATATAATAAAAATAATAAATAAAATGAAACATTAATTGTTTATAATAAACTTAGGCTTAATTTTTATAAATAATGTTCTATAAACTTCGAACAGAATTGTTATCTTCGTTTGTTAGCATTGCTTCTGATAAAAATTTATAATTAATGACAACATTTAAAAACATTTTATTTTCAAATGAATTATTTAAAATTTTACTATTTTAATGTACGCAAAATTCACTTGCGAAATAATTTCAGTTTTCCGAAACTTTTTAGTTAGCGGAAAACGTCTTTTATTTTTACTTTACATTTTAATTTGTTACTGAAATGCAATAAATCCATTTTTGTTTTTTAAAAATTTTGTGTATCTCTTTATCAATTATAATCTATTATCTGAACAATAGGAATGCAAATAATTGTTACTTTATACAGAGTAATATGATTGTGTTGGAAAGTTGTGATTAATAATGTTAAAAACATTATTAATCAAAACTTTCCAACATCATCATTTTACACTATGTATATTATTACACTTCAGTTAAGCAGAAATTTACTATGAATAATTAATCTTAAACTTAAGTGTTGTGTTTCAAACAAATTATTACACTTATTTAAAGTTATAATATTAACAAACAAATTTGTGATTGCGCATTTGTAGGTCTCGATGCATCAGGACAAGGCATTCTAGCCGTGATTCGCAACTGGAAAGGGAATAATGCTCCATCACCGACAACATCGGCTTTAAATTTTAGACGTCGCGTGGAATCAACACTTCCGGAAGAAAATGTTATCAGTTTGCACGTGAATTACCAGCAGTCTACAATCAATGAAGTATCAGGTGAACAGTACCAGGAGTATCTCATGAAAATGCGGCAAAAAATATTAAATCGCCTTCAAATACTTGTTAATAATTCGGTTGAACAAGATCCAGAAATAAAAAGCCGAAAAAAGATGGTGCAAGAAGTTTATGCTGAGAGTATGGCCCATTTCGCCATTTTACGTGATTATGAGCCAGCGCCTGAAAGTAATGAAGCCGTCCTTAAAATTAAGGAATTGATGACGTTAGGCCGAAATAAAAAACATGGCCCTATTCTTATACGAGGCCCTAAATCTTCAGGAAAATCAGCTATTATTAAAAGGTCTGATTCTATAGATAATTATATTATCTATAAAATATATATTTTGTAGAAATTATTATTAATAATTTGTTTTATGTTGAAATTCTATTGAATTTTCATAATATTTGCATTTTTTAACTTACTACACTAGAAAAACAATTGTCTTATTTTGAGATAATTTTATATTTTTTTATTTTCTTAGTAATTTCTCATTTGAGAAATTATATAAAAAAATCACAAGAGAAATAATATATCACATGTGGAAAACGTAATTTTTTGTTTAAGTTAATTGCTTTTTGTCCTCAAACGAACATGATCAAGAAAAACGATAGATTGTATACGCTTGTTATTATTAGTAAACAAATCGTTAAGTACAGAGATAGGCAAGACTCAATTAATTTATATTTATAATAAATATTTATAATAATTTAGGAACATTTTTGACCAAAATTAATTATTAAATATTTATAATGATACTTAAGTGTTAAATTTTAAATTTATTTATTTATACATAAATTTCTTTTCACGACTAATATTTAATACTACAATCAATATGGGTGAAAAACTAGAAAAACATTGAATTTAAATTGCATTCCAATTAGTCGTTACCTTTTTATATAAAATAATATGTACAAACTTAATGAGTTAACTGCTAAATTATTCGATAATTTCATTCTATGATAAGCATATAAGTAACACGTTTTTCAATCGTTTTTAAAATTTATAAAAATTGTTATATTTTTCACATTTAGTATAAGCAATTGACTAATTTTACTTTTGGCCATCTCTGGTTAAGGCGATATATCAGTCCGCTAAATTGGAGTTATTGTCTTTTTTAAATAAATTTTTTGTGTAATGAATAAAATAAAATAAAAGTAATCAGACGATTTTTTGTTTATGTGAGAAATTTATTGTCGAATAAATTATGATTTTTATTGTAAACTTTTGTCTTGCAACCTTTACTAGTTTCTTATTACAACTTATAACATCAAGAAAACTAATAAACGTTGCAAGACAAAAGTTTAAAATAAAAATGAAAATTTCTTTCAATCTTCCATACACGAATAATCGTCTGATTACTTTTATTTCATTTTATCCGTTACAAAAATTTGTATTCAAAAAGATATTAGTTCCGGTGAAGCAGACTGATATATCGGCTTAAGTGAGTATGGTGATAAGGCGGCTACGACTTCTGACGTCTATTATATGCTAACCGCATTTACTCGTCAAAAGCCACAATAGTAGCTTCTAGAACAAAAGAGGCACTAATCCCTTATTTGGTATTTCAAAATTTACTATATGGGAGCCCGTTTTCGAATTTAATATTTGTTAAATTATCACATTGAATAAATAAATATAAGGAACATCTTTTAATAGTTATGAATTCATATCAATAAAAAAAAATTATTTTCATATGAATAATAATTAACAAAAATTTAAATCGATAAGTCATTACATATTTTAAAACTTTTAAGAGCAAAAATTTGATTTATTTATATTAACTATGTCATTATTAGAAACGCTTATATGCATAAAAGAGAGATGTATTGTTACATAAAAATAAGTTAAATGAAATTAAGTAAATCATTAAGAGTGAAAAAATGACGAGTACAAGTAAAATTAAACAATAGACAACATAAACATTTGGAAAATGTATTCAAAAGATAGAAAAATAATGAATCGTCAGCTCGGTGCAAAAAAGTGCTATTTCGACGAGGGAACAGAATAGAAAAAGATTTTCTTTTTCTATTAGAAAAAGACATTGCTTTTTTGTATGGAATGTATATGTTTGTCTTTTTTTATCTGCTTCCGACGTAGTACCTTTTTGCACTGAACTGACGAAATATCCAGAACTCAGAGCTGTAGCAAATATGTTTTCATTGTTTAGAAAATAATATTGATGATCTCCATACTTTTGTATTGTTAATATTCACATTATTCTGTTTATATTTTTAGTTTAAAAATATGAATTCAGAAAATATCGAACATATTTAGCATTAATTTTAAAGTCTATTTTATATTACATCACATTTTATCATATTTTTGCTAAAAATAATTATTGTCATTTGTTTTATTTTCAACTTTCTTCATGTTACTTTTGTTAACTTATATCTGACTAATGGAATTTTCAAAAGTCTTAACAGTAGACTTGCTAGATGGCAATATTTCTCAACAATATAATCTAGTAAAATCGTGAAAAATATATTAAAAAATAATACTAGAAAAATAAGACATTCAAAAATATAATAGAAAAAAGAATAGTTTTCAAATTAAAACAATGCGTTCGCTCGTGCGTTACCTACAATTTCGGTGTTTTATTCAATCAGTAGTCACAGTAAATATGAAAGTCATACACTTTATGTCATATATTATAGTAAAATTTACTGGTCGAGCAATTTGTACCATACTGAATGACAAAAAATGCTTACTGTATTATTATGGATATCTTATCCTACTAATATATATCTAACTAATATATATAAATATGAAAGTATGTTCGTTTGTTTGTTTGTTTGTTTGTTTGTTTGTTTGTTTATTTGTTTGTTTGTTTGTTTGTTTGTTTGTTCGAGCATCACACAAAATCTACCGAACCGATATTGCTGAAATTTTGACAGGAACTAGCTGAAACTCTCAAAAGTGTCGTAGGCTATATAAAATAGCGATATATAAAGTAGTTTTTGAAAAAAATGTTTTTTTCCAATTTTGGACCTCCCCCCCTTAGGCGGTTATCGGAGGATTATCAAGGGGTTATCAGGGGGTTA
>JABFPJ010007080.1:0-10282 GCA_022817425.1 Gryon sp. ZL-2020 | reverse complement strand
TTAATATTAATTAAATCCTTTGACTCGCGAGGTTTCTTTTTCTTTTTGGCTTTCACTTGGTTTCTTTGAGTGCTGTGAAAAATGCAAACGGCGGAATGTGAGGCAATTATTCAAATGTTCACTTTTGTTTATAACACGTGATTATAAAATACGCTCGGCAAATCAATTCAATAAAAACGATTTGTTGCAACGTTTATGTTATTTTTATGTTTTTTTCTTGTATTTTGCATTTCCTTTTTTTTTTGGTATGAAAAAAGTCGTCTTTTCATTTCATACATTTTGTGTTTGAAAGATTTTTGAATGTCCTAAGTACTTTGTCAACTTCTACTTGGTAATGTCATTTTTGTGTGATAAAAACACTTTTCGCAGAATGCGAGATGAAATTGAGTTCATTTTGGATACAGAAATGTTTCAAAAAGACGTCGGCATTTGAGTGATTAAACGCTACATTTTACATTCAGTCTTAACACTCGGAATTATTTTTATATAAATTGTCATTACATTATCATGTTTCATATAAAATTTCACAAAGCTTGGAATGTAACATTTATGATTTGCACGTTTTTTATAATACTTCTACATTCAAACATAATTTTCTTTTTTTTTATTATTATTTCATTATGGATTAATCGTTTTCTACTTAAAGTCGCCAAACATAAAATCACGCTTAAATTGCAATCGCTTATAATGTTATGTTAATATAATATTAATATATTTCAATGATCGACGTCCTTTTGAAAATTCCCATACACAATATATAAAAAGTAAATGCTACGTTAAGTATCTCTAACTGTTTATGGTATAATGTAATACAATGATTTACGATTCGTCGTTAAATATTTGATTAATTGGTTTTACAAATTGTTCGTTAATATGCCGAAAGCATTAATCGAAAACAAATGAACGTGGATGAATGTTGAAAATGCATCGGAGCTATTATACAAAAGTGTCTAGAATATACAAATTCTTCGTAAGTATCTTGAAGTACATATATAGAATATATGGCGAGTCAGAAAAATGAGCGATGCCTTTAAATACATTTATCTGTGAATTTCAAAAATAAAACAGTCTCGATTATGCAACATCTACGACAACTACGATTCCATCACACGACACTTTGTGATGTCAGAAAAGAAAAAGAACAAAAAGCAAAAGACATTTTACACGTTGAAAAATATTACTGTACGTTTTGAAGCTAAAAATTCTACAGGCGAATATTTTTCCACGTGTATCGAACTTCCTTGGCAACTCCATGATGACTTAACTCTCATACCGATTCACGACATTTATTGTTATTTATATTTATTTATTTATTTATTTATTTATATATATGTATATTAATGTTATTTATATACCTACAAATTTAGCGATTTCCAAGTCAATGTAATAACAAATAACCCGGCCAGTTTGCTCAAAGTGTATAAAATTTGCACAAAATGTGTGTTTTATCAATTGTGCAAGTTTTACTTGTGTGATTGCAAAATATAAGAATCAGTTAAATCACATTTTACTGTCGGGGATATTTGATATTTCTTTTTTTCTTTTTTTTCTTTTTGACTTTTTCGAGAAATCGGTATAATGTAATAATTATTTCATTGTTCGTCCTTATGATTACGTTTAAGAATAGCATGCGAAAATACTACGAAATATCCTCATCAAGTGAAGCTGGACGGCTTTGATCAAATTAGGATCTCCTCGAGGGACGCAAATTTCAGGAGGGATGCGGAAAAAACAAGGCGCAAACAATGAATTTCTGTTGATGGTCTTGGTTTTTGCCAATCCGACTGTTTTCTTCAACATTTCAATCTGATCTTCAACAACGGAATGGCAATGTTACGTCGGCATGGATTAGGACAATTTTCTCTGCTTTACTCTCGTTTTTTTTAAATCTTTTTTTTGTCTTTTTTAATATTTTTTTCTTGAAAAAAGGTACCATTATGATACATGAAGCGGACGTGCATTATATTTACATGGAATACCACCGATGACTAATGTATCAAAAGTTGATGTGCACTAGACAAAGAACTTAAGATTTACTCAAAGTATGATCAACGAAGTCGAAATGAAAGATTTCGTTCGTCACATCTGAATAAAGCTTCGAAACAACAACAATTATTAAGTATCAAGTGATAACAATATAAATAAAAAATTATAACAACGACGATATAATGTGCAACGCAATTCTCACGTTCTTTTTCCTTTTTTTCAAAGTTTCTCATAATTGACTAGCGATATTTATTTATATTCATTTATATATATATTATTTTGTTTCTTTATCTTCAACTTCATCTTTTCCTTTTATCCTTTAATTTGAATATTACAGTTGCGGCATGCTTAATGATTGAATCTTCCGTTTAGTATCTGCCGAAGGCATCGATTACAATGAGCATTGACAATTGTGTCTAATTCACTGAAATACTTGTTTTTTTTCTTTTTTTCTCTCGCGATTCTACTGTTCTGTTAAAAATATTGGACAGCAAATAGTAGGTAATGCGAATATCCTTTCTAATGGTATTATTTGTTCAAGCAAGTTGTCCAGTATTTTTGTCAGATTAAAGTACCCTGACGTTGCATTTATTCTTTCGTATTTTGTGTTTGTCCTCATCGGTTTTTTGGTAACGTACTGGTGTATTGGATTCATATTTGATTGTATTCATGAATAATAACGAAACTAAAAAGACACTAGCTTTTGCTTACTTTGTTATCAATATCGTTATTATGTCGATTATTAAGTGCTTATCCCCCTCGTTATTGGGAAAGTCGTAGTCGATAATTAATAGAGGATGTATGTAGATTTAGTGGATAAGCACGAAACCGTAGTTTCAGTAGCGTTGCTGGAACTCGTGATGCCATCGATTGAAGTCAATGTGGAATATTACTATGGAACCGTTGGCTAGTCCAGCGAGCAAAAACCTGGAAATAAAATTATCGTTGATTATAAAGTTTACATTCTTATATATATTTTATTTTCTTAATATGTATTGTCTATTGTCTCTTATTATCTATTGAATCAATATTATTATTAGGTTTGTCAATTGAACTTTTTTCAACATTTGTCATTTTCAAACAAAATCTATAAATGACAATTAAAATTAATGTTTACAAATTATATTTTGTTATTAATTATAAACATAATTTGAATTTAAGTTTAAATTTAATATAATTTAATAATATAATTTATTAAAAAAAAGTTAAAAAAAAGTTTAAAATAGTTCAATTCAAAACTATTTAAATTAATGTACTATTTAATTATTACATACTATATATATAGTATAATATATTATATACTACTAGTATATATACTACATACTATTTAATATACTATTTAGTTTATATAATACACTATTTAACAGTTATAAACTAACAGTAAATGAATGTAAAATTCATGTAAAATAAATGTGTAAATGTCCAATTGACAGTCCTAATTATTATTACTTAGAATAGAAATAACTATTTCTAATTTTCACCTTTGATCGTGTGAAAGAGCCAGAGATCGTACACTGCTTTCACAAGCTGGAAAAGCATAAAGCAACGCAAGATTAAAGGTCCTCCATACTTCCACAATACCTTTATCTCCACCAGTCATTAAGTATTCTCCATCTCTACTCAGCAATAAACTCTAAAAAATAAAATTTCAGTATTATATATATATATGTATATATATATATTAGCGATATACTTTCATTATTTATACAAATATTATTTTTCAAAATATCGAAAAATCAACAATATAAAAATTATAAATAATATTTATTGGTATATTTTAATATTAAAGCACCTGAAGATTATCATTGTGAGATTCGTGACGCAAACGTTTGCCGTTAATTGTAAAAGCAGCTATGTGTCCGCGCTCATAATTAACCACGATAACGCCTTCGCGAGACATTGCAATATTTTCGGGCGAACAAAAACCAGCTGGAGCTTCTAATGATCTTAAAAGATCACCGAATGTTGTATGCACTAGGACTGGACCACCTGAAAAATGAATTCAAATGCTTATAATAATTATTATAAAACAAATTATTAATTTTCTAATTTACATTTGTTAAATAATATATATAAACAATCCTTTTTATTATTATTTTATAATTTATAACTACATAATTTTATAATTTTATAATTTCATAATAATATTTCATAGTATTTTTAATAATATTTCATAAAAACTTTTGTCATGGACTTTACATTAAAACCAAAGTTTCCGATACAAATGAATTCTATTTTATCTGCTATCGAAGAATGATTTTGACTGTACAGTGCTGCTATCTATACATGGCCTTATACTTTTCTTATATTCAATGTCTCTTATTTGAATTGTTTTATGAATTAAAAAATACAACAGTTATTACAAATAATTTAACATAAAAAAATACGTATTTCAGTTTATTTGAACAATTTTTATTTTAAACATTTTTATATGACTGAACTGAATATATTTTAAATGAAGAAGTCTTACAATAAGATCCAGAAACTACGAGTCCAAGTTCAGCCGAAATCACAACTGCGGTCACGGGTTGTTCATGACCCGTAAGAGTGGCTCTAGGTGCCGGAGCCTCGCCTTCTCCAACGATTGTTTGAGTTCTTGCATTCCAGTGCCAGAGAAGCACCGTGCAGTCTGTACTTCCAGACGCGATGTAACAATCGGAAGTAATGTTGCATTCGCTTCGCGACAGACATGTCACTACGCCATAATGGCCGAAAATAATTTGCACAATTTTTGCTGAAAGTAAAAAAAGAAAAACATATATTATATGATATTCTTTTATTCTTTTAATTTAAATTTCAATTCAAAAATGACGAATTTCGAAAAAATTAGTCATTTTTTCTAACATCACAGTCAAAATTCCGTTAATATAATTTTTTATTACTAAATTCTGCAATTCAACAAAAATCAGTTGAAAATTACGATACCCTTTTTGCAACATTAATTGTTAATTCATTATATTTGAACAATTTCTTTAGTGAAAAGTTGAACGCATTTTCAATAGAATAATCTTAGATCTTAGCTATTTGAGTTAAATGTCCTCTTAAATTCTTTATGAACATTGCTTTAAGCTTTATACCTGTTTCAGTAGAAAATACTCGAAAACTATTATCCCAAAATCCACAAGCAACTAAAAATCTGCTATCCACAGTAGTGACAAAACAGTTGCTGCGAATTTTTAATTTCTGACTGAAGTTGTCACCCAAGTGACGTCGTAATGCAGGATTGGAACTATTTGCACTTTGCGCTGAGAAGGAAAAACAAAATATATTAACAAACAAGATTTTTTATTTTGAAATTTGAAATAATTGCTTTGGTATTAAAATATATATATATATACATACATAGTATAGGATCCATAGACAATGGTTGATTAACCGCTTGCGCCTGAGGAGTGTCGGCGTAACTTGGTGATTGTACTGATGCTGCAAATAAAAAATTTACAATATAAATAATTAAAAATAATTTAATTATTTTTAATATTTTCAATAATAATAAATATTTTTTATTATTTTCAATATTTTTAATTATAATAAATGTAATTTAATAATAAATTAAAAATATGTATAATAAAAAAAAATAAAAATGAATGAATTCAACATAATTTCGAAAAATTTCGTACCAGCATAATTTGTATTCCAACGATTAACGGCAAATTGTTGGCCGGTTGTAACAGTGACAACGGACGGCAATGGTAACTGCGGATAAGTGTTGGCCGAGATGTGACATATTGGTGAGTTTGATGGGAACTTCAATGTCATGCAAACATCGTCTGGAATACTCGAGAACATCATCGGCGACTGTAAAAAGAACAAAAAAAAGAGATACTCCAAATTATAATCATCGTTTAAAGCTTTAATTAATTCACTGATTAGATCAAGTTATTAAGAAAGTAAATGGCCCTTTTTGCTTGTTCGTTTACGTACCAATCCACTTACCAAGTGCATCGCGGAACTTCTTGGTGGATGGGGCTCCATTAAAAGCTGCGAGGGTGTTTGCCCAAAGTTACGAATTTGATTTTCTATGGCCTCCCTCATTACCGGATCGGTTATTGAATCGAGATCGACACTTCCTTCGTACGTTAGATAATAAAACACGTTTGTTGCACGAACAGCTTCTGGTCCTATTTAATACAATAAATAATTATATAATCTATTAATAGGTACATTATGTATCTAGGGGGGAAAAACAACGATTATAGTCGAGTATTGTCGAAAAAAAATAATCACTATTTCGCCCTTTATATTTTACAGCACAAGTGCAAAGTAGGTATTTCATTATTGTTCGAGAAAGAGGTCGGTAAGTAGCTCATTATAACCCTAGGGCGGTAATTAGCTACTTATCGCCCTAGTAGTTACTTGATTATTAGATATGTACTTCATTATTGTTCGAGAAACAGATCGGTAAGTAGCACATTATAACTCTAGGGTTACTCATTATAACCCTAGGGTGGTAAGTAGCTACTTACCGCCCTAGGGAGATACTTACCGCCCTAGTAGCTACTTATTAATAGCTAAGTCTTTCATTACTGCTTGTGAAAGAGGTCGGTAAATAACTCATTATAACCCTAGGGCCTAGGCCTAGGTCGGTAAGTAGCGCGTTATAACCCTAGGGCGGTAAGTAGCTTCTTATCGCTCTAGAGTTATAACGAGCTACTTACTGGCTTAACAAGATATTTACCGCCTTATTAGCTACTTTTTTTTGTAGGTAAGTCTTTCATTATTGTTCGAAAAACAGGTCCGTAAGTAGCTCATTATAACCCTAGGGGGATAAGTAGCTACTTAGCGCTCTAGAAAGATACCTACCACCCTGGTACTTATTCCTTTAGTAGTTAGGTATTTTATTATTGTTCGAGAAAGAGATCGGTAAGTAGCTCATTATAACCCTAGGGTGGTAATTAGCCACTTACCGCCCTAGTAGCTACTTATTAATAGTTTCATTACTGTTTGAAACAGAGGTCGGTAAGTAACTGATTATACCTCTAGGCTGGTAAGTAGCTCATTATAACCCTAGGGTCGTAGTGAGCTACTTTCCGCCCTAGTAGCTATTTATTAATAGTTTTATTACTGTTTGAGACAGAGGTCGGTAAGTAACTCATTATAACCCTAGGGTGGCAATTAACTAATTACCGCCCCAGGGCTATAATAAATTACTTACCGACCGCATTCGAGGACAATAATGATGTAAATTAAATTAATTCGTGTGAAATTGATCGTTTATTTATATCATTTTGAGAAAGTGTAATTTTGATTTGACAGGACATAAATAATGATTCTTGAAATGCTTCTTTTCATAGAGCACATTGAAAGAAAATGTTGCAGAAGCTCTATTTCCGGTGGTCCTTTCATCTTCCTCCCAACTGTATCGCATTACGTTTTAACAGCGGGAAAGTGGCGAGGGCGTTGTATTGTCGCGCACGTGACTAATTGGTACGGACTTGTAGCACGCGTGGGGAAACGGCACCTAACTAAAAACTAATTCCTTCCATACTTCTGCATCTTCGAAGAAGCGCCGGATATAGAGGCGCCACTGTCAATTACCATCGGCTTGACTTTAATTTAACACGAACACTGTCTCTATGTTGAAATGCAATCCTTACGCGCAGATATCCATTATATTATTATTTATAACATATAATATAAATACTTGTTTAAAAATTTCATTCTTCTTTTCTTCATTTTTCAAAAAAAAAAAAAAAATAATAAAAATAATTTTGTTTTTGAGTTGTAAAAATAAAATAATAAAAATGAATGAAAATTAATTGAAATGACGAATACCTTTTTGTTTGTATCCAAATATAAGATCAATCCACTGATGTAGCTGGCAAGACACAAATTCAGATTCAAGAGCCTGTGGGCAAACGCAATTATTGATTATCTTTTATTGAAAGAGTGCATGTGATATATTAATGAAACGAGCAGTTCGAACGAGTAATTACCATGCGATTAATACGAATAAATTCTTCAGGGGATGACGCCCACGGCGGTAACTCGACATCGTCTACGGGCTCGCTATCTTCGCGACGACCCAATCGATAGCAATTCGTATTCACCAACATTTCCGGTAGAAAAAAGAACTCGGGAATAAGTTCCTATAAATCATAATTCACTTATTTATTATTAATAATATAAACATTATTTAAATAAAAGTGGGACGAAAGTGGCACTTTCTCTCCCGAGGGAGGTCAAATATTTTCATCCCTTAAATGACATAATGAAAGATTACTTTTCCTCCCGAGGGATGGAAAAAAGGAACAGAAAGTCAATTTTTCTGATACGCGCATCGAAAACACATCTTTTCTGCCCTCCAAAGTAGGACCAAAGTGGCAGTTTCTCTCCCGAGGGAGGTAAAGTATTTTCATCCCTTAATTGACATAATGGAAAATTACTTTCTCTCCCTAGAGAGGGAAAGTAACTTTCCATCGCTAGGGAGAAAAGTTGTCGATTTTCTCCCTAGAGCGGGAAAGTAACTTTCCATCCCTAGGGAGAGAATCGACAACTTTTCTCCCTGTAATATAATATTTGATTTCTTTAACATTAAAAAAGAAAAACAAACCTTAACATCAGAAGTATCTCGTTGACAATTTTTCCATGACAAAGCGATGGACGAAAAGAGTCTATTTGGATGGTCAAATTTGCCTCCTTGCAGTGCCAAAAACATGGTGGTCATTGGTTCCTTAAAAAAAGCGAAACAAAGAAAGTGTTTACTATAAATACTTGTCTCATTAAAGGCTGTTCTTTTGGATGAATAAACTATAACGATTTCATCAGCAAAGGGTGCTGCGAAGTTTCAAGTAGGCATTTAAAAAGGGACTCGAGAGGTCTGGTCGTTTAAAAGGCCACTCAGAAGCACTTTGTAAGAGGCACTCTTCAGTCGGATCACACCGAGTCCTTTCATCGTCAGTCATTCACTCGTTTCGCTAATAGATTTAGATGATATTTCGGCAGGCCTGCTGGCTACCACGCTCGTTACCATGATGTATTATTATACCTTTGTATTTTTCGCAGGCATATTTATGTTTCATCATAAATAGAACGCTCATCATATTGAATGAATTGTTTCAAATTTACAATACACGCTAAATAAAAGTTTATTACAAATTACTATTTTTTAAATATAAATTACTAATTTTTATTAGACTATTATTTAGTGTTTATTATAAAATACGGAACGAAAAATTGACTTAAGGTAGGACTATCGTGAAGAATGATATATTGACTATATATGACCATATATCGACTATATATGACCATACATGGATTATATATATTGACCATATACTTAAAAATACACTTAAATTAAAACATATACTTTGTCAAACGGAAATCTTAAAAATAGTCATTTCATGATATTCCCACCTTAAATAAATTATTCGAAAATACATGTCTAATAAGAGTGTAATTGAGTGTAACAATAACGACGAAGTTTATTTACAAATTCGTGGTAGTGAATGTTAATTGGAAACAACTGTATTTATAAAGAACAGGAGACAAGGATCGTCGACATGAAGGCGGTTTTGCTTACGCCCCCCAAATTAGTGCAAATGTTGTGTGTTGCACCTCAAATGTGCTTTGCAGATTTATGATCTGTTAAGCGTTTGGGCAACTCAAAAAAGTTGTCGTTCGAGTGTTAATAGTCGAAACTAATTTGTTGATCGCTAATTACATGACTAGGTATTATTATTACGAGAAAGCTTAAAAAAATAAATCAAATTAATATAATTACATATATATGTTAATTAATAATGCATCTTCTTGTACAATTAATGTATTTAAATTTTATTGTAATAATACTTACTACTCGTATGAGCCAGTTTAATACAAAAGCCGCCGTTGAATAATGAGTTCCATAATGGAAACGTGGAATGCTATCGTGCATCCAAGTTTCAAATCGTTCTTCGAAGAAGTCTCGTCTACTTGGATTGAGTGCACCAATAGGCTGGATAAAACAAATGATATTATATGAGTTATTAATTAGTCATAAATATTATATAAATATTATCAAAAAATTAAATATAATATATAATATATAATATTTAATATATAATATAATATATTGGGTCTATGTCTATTTCCACAATATATAATTTATATATTTTATACAATATATATAGGTATATTTTTGAGACAAATATTGTGGAAGTTTTCCATTGTGGAAATAGAAATAGGCGCAATATATCATATATCATATATCATATATCATATATCATATATCATATATCATATATCATATATCATATATCATATATCATATATCATATATCATATATCATATATCATATATCATATATCATATATC
>JABFPJ010007079.1:0-10282 GCA_022817425.1 Gryon sp. ZL-2020 | reverse complement strand
AAGGGGCCACATGTGTGGCGGGGTGGGGGGGCCCGAGTCTCGGATTTCCGTTTTGCGAGGCGCTCACTGGCGAGCGCAGACGGCGGGAGAGCCAGCCAGAGTGAGACAGAGACGCATACACATAGTAGAAGCAGAGGGCAAAGCGAAGGGCGGGAGAAGTGGAAAGCCGGGAGAAGAGAGAGAGAGAGAGAGAGAGAGACAGAGTGGAAAGAAGAATCGGTGTCCACAACAAAATCGCTTAATCGCTTTTCGTCATCGTTCGCGAGTACACCAACAGTGAGCGGTTGTTGCGCGTGTGTGTTTTTGTGCGTGTCATTGTTGTCTCGCTGTCAACAACAGACAGAGACAGAAGTTGGATGTCAAGTGTTGAACGTGTCTGTCAGAGCATCCTTTATGTAACTGCACGTCGAGAAACGGTTCTTTTTGTCCGTTTACCTTCTTTTTTTTTGACAGCAGCAGTGCGCGCACAAGTAAACGTATCTACGCACGAACACGCTAATTCCCAAAGCGTAACCTTCGCGCCACTTGTCAGTGCACCGAACGACACCGACGACACCCGAGAACATTACCTCGGGTCATGGTGAGGTACGTTTGTCAACTTGTAAATCATTTTTCCATCGTGTCATGTCCACATTCAATACCTCCGATACGTACGTGTACATTTGACACAAGATATATATGTATATGTATATGTATATGTATATATATGTATATATATGCTCACGTCGCATGACAGTTTGGAAATGTGCCTGTCTATATGTCAAGCCAACTTTGCGACCGAAACGGAATCAAGTCAGACACAAAAGTATAAGTGCAAATGAATGAACATGAACTCATTTACGATGACTGTACCAGCAGCACCTTTTAGTTTGAAACATTGTATTAACTGTTTCTAGCTTGCCTTTCATATACTTGTCATACACTTTTTGCTCCAAGAAACTGGTCTTTGGGACAAGTTTGAACCACCCACTGGTGTCAACTCTTGAAATACAAAGTCATGCATTTGGCAATCTTTATCTGTCTATCAATGAAGTATACACATTTTACATTTTCGCCATGAGTGCAAATCCATTTGTCTTAAGTCAACTCAGTGGAGGATTATGGTATCGATTGTGAGAAGGAAATGGAATTTAGGAAAGATTTTTTTAGTTTTTGGCTATACTTTTTGTAATAATAAGAATATTTGTTCAAACAGATCTTTTCTACTTTGCTTTTGTGATGGGTTTTTTTATTGTACATATTTAGTCGCTTTTTGACATTAACTGTTTAATGCAAAGTTTAACATGGCTTTGTCTTGGAAGCCCGGTCGTCATTGATTTATCCATTAAAAGCAGCAAATAAATGTGAAATTATTATTGAAAGTATAAAATAAATGGAAAATTTACATTTGCAACAAAATGTAGTTTTAAGTGTCGATCGCGATTCTCTTCATTTCCGTCAAATCGATTTCACCTAATTTAGCAAGTTTTCTCTCTCATGGTCACTTTTACGCGGGTTGTTTAACTTGGATACAAAGATACAATTGTTGGTTGTTGTTTTGCTGATTGTTGTTTTGAATGCAAAGTGTGGAACGATTTCGTTCACTGATCGATACTTCTCCCTTGGATCGCGTGTGCCTCACGTGTTTTGTCTGCCCGCATTTGTATGTCATTGTGTCTCACTCACATTGGCGCGTATCTCTCTCGCAGTCAAACCAGCTGGTCATACACCGAGGCCCGTAATAATCTTCGACCGGACTCGGATTAAAAGGCGCGCCACACATACACGGCCCATTTCCCGCGTACGCGTTTAAATCGCGAGGATAAGGTCACGTGGTTATGAGATATATTTATTGAATATTTTTGTTGGATTAACTGCATTAACACCTTTTTAATTATAACTTTCAGTTATTCATTTTGTATTGTCTTTGATTTTTGATGAAATTTCAACATTTAACTTTGGATCTTATTCTTTGAAGAAAATGAAAATAAAAAGAAAGATTGAAGAGTTTGGAGTTTAATAGAGAAATTAAAATGTAAAATTTGGTTTTATATATAGAATTTGTGCACTTTATATTTGTTATTGGTTGAATTAAATGTCCGTAGACAACATAAGGAATTTCAAACTGAGTAATACTTTTGAATGCAACGATTCACTGAGTAAAAGGATATGTGCACTTTTAGAGCAATTACATTGAACAGCAGTGCGAAGTTTCAAGGAATCACTATGAACGACATTTTTAATTGATTTTGTGTTGACATTTTGAATCGAACAGATATATTTATTTACACGCAAAAAAAGTTATAGGAAAAAGTTATATATCATCTAAAAATCAAGACTTATCATATGACATATGTAAACAAATCCTGTACCAATATAATATAAATTGTACAAGTTTTGAAAAATGTTTACTGTATTTATAGTAATATTTGCTTTAAAAAATATCTTAATAAATAAATTACAAAAAAAATAAATAAATAAATAAAATAAAAGATAAATAATAATTTTTTTAATTGGTATAAGAATGTTTTCAATATGTGACCCGATATGTCTTGATTCCTATATGGTATGGTACTTTTTCCTATAATTCTAATAAATAATAAATAATTAATAAATCTTTTTGTTTTCTATATATAGAAAACAAAAAAATAAAAGTATTCTATGATATTCGCATATTTAATCAACTTATTATAGAAGAAAAAATATATATAAATCTATTACTATGTTGGATTTATTATTTAAGATTATCTATATTTCATAAAACAGTCTATAATCATACAAAATCAATTCTCGTTAAATGCGTCACATGATTTTCTGTTGTTAATCTTTATCGTCTTTGTACTTTATTTCATTTATCGAAAGATAGATATGTATGATTAAATATAAAACAAATACAATGATATGATAAGTATTAAATTTTGCTTAGTGCACTAAGACTCGACTGTGTAAGCATGTCCGAGGTCGGGGGACCAAACAACACATTTTTCATCAATTAAATGGCGCTCGACGAGCAAGTGGAAATTATTATTTATTCAAAGAGAACTAAAATTGTTTGACCCAATCGATGGCTGAGTACAAGCTTTCCAGCAATATTACCTTCGGGCAAGTCGTGCTGTACCAAATCGAAATAAAATTTCTTTTAATCATGTATGTGTTTATAATTTTATAAGAAGATATTTGTAGTTTCATAATTATTTGTATACATTTTTTAAATGATGATTTTAAATATCTTAATAAGTTCTAATATGTATATACCATTATTAATGCATAATAGGATTTTCGAGAGTACTAATAAATTTAAAATTGTATGGATTTATTAAAAATAAAAATTGTGAAAAATTATAAATAACAATTTATTCTATTTCTATTTTACAAAAACTTTCTTTTAATGCATAGTAAAATAATTATAATTTATAAAATAAAAAATTTATAAAAAAAAAATAAATTATTATCATAAATAAAGTAATTAGTAAATTATTATAAATTTATAAACTTCTTCATTTTATTTTATATTTGACAGTCGTATAATTTCAAATTATTTTTAAAAAATTATTTGTAAGAAAAAAAATAAGAATAATTATAAAGATTTTAACATAAATTACTATACAGCCTGAGAAAAAGTGTAGTATTCTGCGCATACAGACTTTCGATCAGCTGATGACATTTCACTCTTATTCCTACATAAAAGAAGTTTTCAAAAAATAATATTCAATGTATATATCTATTGAAATATATTCAAAAACATATAATAAATTGTAATAACAATAATGATTTATATAAAAATTTAACTCAACTGCTAAAATGTTTATATTCTTTTTAAAATTAAAGACTTTTCATGAATCCTATTTAGACAAAATATCTCATTCCAATATTTGTTTAACTTTACATTCGTTTATATCAATTGACGACAAGTTAATACAAAATACTTATGCAAATCAATGAATTGACAAGCAATAAACATTCGACTTAATCAAAATAACTTTATTCGCAATGTATGAACAATCTGATATGCAAATATCAAAATTCAGTTTACGAATCATTAATAAATAAATAAATAAGTAGCACCCAGTTGAAAAGTATCATAAAACCAGGTTGAAAACTGCAACGAAATAGCCAACTTAATTCCAATCCATTCAGTGCATTAATACATTTATCTACTTTTGCAGTCTGCATCGCAGAAGCAGCACTAAATGTTCCAACTTAAAAGTCCCAATGCCAATACATAAAGATAAAGTATCAATTGAATTGTTTCAAACTGTTGTCAAAGCAGGTAAAAGTGATGGAAAATGACAGTTGCATTAATAGCTGTTGTTGAGGATCTAACGGCATCCAGGTAGGATGACTCAATCGGTGCTCCAAAGTCGTATAACATATCTGCGTGTGTTCTCGTGGGATATAGCGGGGAAAAAGGCGAAATCGATGGCTCGCGCGTAGATTACGCATTTTCTCTGCAATCTCGTTCCAACGGTTTACCTGCGCACGCCATCATGCTCCTGGTGATAAAGAGAAATGCTGCCTAGAAAGCAGGTCTTCGGCGCGATCTAGGCCACGTTGATGGCGCGTGCACATTCTCTATAATTTTACTGTTCCTCCTTTGCCTGGCATGCAACACAACATTTATCCCTGCCAGCTTATCTCGCTTCTTATATTCGTTTTCTTTTACTTCCATCGCTTGTTGTTTCTTTCGATTGCTCGTCAAGTCAATAAACTGGAACGAATAAAATAATCCCGAGACCAAATTTATCCTTCTTCGTTGTTTTTTTTTTCTTTCACCTCATTTTGTATCTATTGATTATTAAAGCGATCGATGCACGGCCTCACATATACATAGTTTTACAATGCGAGAGATAAAAATATAAATAAAAGAAGAATGGTTTTGTCGAATGATTTTGCGCTTTGAGAGTTTTCTTTGCACTTTTGTAAGATGTTTTAGAAGTAATATCCCGGGGAAAGTGTTGACGATGATTGTCGGCCGTGAAATTTCACGCTAGAAGTGTCTTAATCGAAGTCATGAGAGAAGAGTAGACAGTCATTTTTGTTAAGGATACGACGATTAGATTGAGATTAGTTGGACTGGAAATTCTTACTTATGTTCATTTTGTGTGGGGACAAGTGTGAGATCAACTGAGACATTTCATTTGCCAGAAAAAGATTCTGATAGAAGAAAAACTGTCATTATTGTGATTAAAAATGTAAATGTAATGTAAAATGTAATTTAATTTTTAAAAAACAATGTTGGTTCATTTTTACTAATCAATTGAAATAAAGTAATTTCTCGTAAGTTGATTTGATTTTAATAATAAATAATTTTTAACGAAAACAAAGTGTGTAAATTTGTTTTGCACTGAAATGAAAGAAACAAATATTATGAAGTATTTCGTAATTTCTGTAAGCAAAAATTGTATTCAATTCTACATTTTGTAACTTGTTAAATACATTTTTATTATCGCAATAATAAAACTGCAACTGAAATCCATTTCTTTATATTTATCGTTGATAGATTTTAACATTTATTGTGCACAATTTGTTTCAAATAAATACATAACTGTACTTATTGTAGAAAGAAATAGTTATGAATCACGTCAGAAAAATGTGATTCTTCCATTTATTATGCATAAACTTTCAGATGGGAATTAATTAATTTCAACAGCAATGATTTTAATACAATCTCATAATACTATTTATTTTACCTTAAGTTATTGAACAGTAAGACGATAAAGGTTGTAAAAAATAAAATAAAAGCTACTTTTAAAAGTATTAAAAATTGCAAGAAAAAGAGCTTTTCTTTTCACATCGCCATTTTACGATAAAACTATAGTTCGTATTGTACATAAAAATATCATCCTTGTAAACGTGTATTTTCAATAAATTACACAACTTAACTACAACTGTAATTACACAGTTGAATTTATATCAACAAATAACACAATCTTAGCAAGATTTCACGTTGAATTAAATTCTAAACGAAACTTTTATCGCGAAAGAACCAAATTGATCGAAGATTTAAAAGATTACCTAAAGCATTTAACATAAAGCCACGTAGTGAATGATGTCAGATCCAGTTAACCCAAAATATCACACTGTATAAACATCCTGCGTAAATTCCGCGAAATTATTAGCCACCCTCGACAATAGTTTGGGAAAATCTTTGCCTATCTGTAAGTTGGAGCAACAGTTTCTGTGGGCCGAACTTGAGGCCGCGCGCCTCGTCTTCGTCTTGTGACCTAGAAAGGTCTCTGAAAAGACATTTTCCTGTTCACCCACGTACAACGTCGTGCGCCTCTCGTCTTCTCTTAGACTCCTCTCTTTCGTTCGCACAAACGCAAAGACGTACATCGTGCAACGTAATTGAGATGGCGAGATGATGTCGGTAGGAAACAACAAGGAGACAACAGAGAGATAAGAAAGATAAAGAGCGAGAGAGACAGAGAGATGGATAGAAAGAAAAAAAGACAAAGACGAGTGTATCTTGTACAATAAAGAAGAAAAGACTCCGTATAGAGAAAGAGAGAGAGACACGCTTGGAATGGCTCGCGTCAAAGATACACACGCTCGCGTAAAAGACGCAGATGGATAGACAAAGATAAACAAGGACAGAGCGATGAGAGTTCTCTCGTAGGAACGGTGGAAAGCCAGGGAATATAATACGGAGAAAACCGTCGGGTAAAAGGAAAGAAGGTCTTAGCTACCTTTCCAATCGACCAGTCCCTCTCCCTGTTCGCTCTTTTCTCTTTGTCCTCGTTTCCTTTAGCGCATTCCTTGTTCCTTTCGACGTTTCTTTTCATCCTCCTTTTCATTTCAGACTTCAGTGTTTATACCCCTTCCGCCACCCCCTCTTCACAGTCCACCGTTTTCATCCTCTCTCTCTTTTTCTCTCTCTCTCCCTTCTCTTTTCCCCTTCTCTGCTCTCCTCTCGCCCTTTGCCACCCGCTCTTTCTTTCATCCGCCCTCGTAATCCTGGTTTCGATCCTGCCTCTACCGCCTTCTTCACCAACCCCAGCGCCCTCTGCTTCGTGTCTCTTTCTCCAACTTGCCGACCCCTCAAGCCCTCTCCTCTCTTTCTCCTTCTCTCTTTATCTTTCTCTTCTTCTCGTCTCTCTCGTGTTTCTCCCTCTCTTCGTGTCTCCTTTTTCATGACTCCTTTGTCCGTTACCTCGCGGCCGTTCCTTCCTTCTCCTTCCTCGGGCTCCATTCTCCTCCATTTTTACTACCCACGTCCTCTTTCACCTGAAGAAAATCCGCTCCTTTTCTAAGCACGCCACCGGACCAGCATCGATTTTTGCACTAGACTATGCCATAGTGCTACTGAAATGAGAAAATGCGTACTCGTATATATTTTTCGATATTTCCTATATATATATATATATATAACATTCTCAGCCAAGTGTGAAAATACTCGGATTTTTTGTCTGTGTAGATATTACATGTGAAGAACAAACAAGGCAACGTTACAATGTCTTTGAAAAATGTATCACGAGGGGGTCAAAATATGACGAGGGTTGAAGATATGATGAAAAATAATAATCGAAGTTGTTGCGTGGTTCTTTTTTGGGGCGAGTGAGGCTTCGCGTGTAGGTGGCGAGGTCTTATGACTTTGCCCAAGGGCTGCTACGGAGAATAATAAAAAGGTTTCGATAAAAGCGTTTGATGTTTCGTTTCAGTTGTTTATTATTACAAGACATTATTAAAATAGGAAGAAGCAAAACTGCCCCCGAATCTCTTTTCATTTCTCCTTTTCTTCACTTTACTTTGATCGACTTAATAGAAGTAATTGTTTATAATGATATATCACAAGATCAGATGTTAATTTCATTTACAATTCATCATTTAATTAATAAATTTGGAGACTATTACAATGGTGATCATCAATTAAAAATGTTCTTAATTAGAGCGCAATAGAGAAAATGCGGGTAAAAATAACATTTCCGATAAAAAATAGTAAAATTTGTTATCGATCATTGTTCTGTTTAACCTGATTTTTTAATGTTATAATTAGTAATACTAAGACACTAATTCGCTGATAAACTATTATTCTCGACAAATGCTTAAGCTTTTTTTCTTTGTCGGTGCACTAATGTACGACAATTAGTAATCAAACATATCAAAGCAATGAATATTCATTATCCAAAAGCGAAGACTTCTTGAATGTCAACAAGTACATTTGCATGTGCTCCATTTGTTAAAGCTTTCGTAAACGTTTCTCTCCATTTCCAGTTAGGGAGCAGACAAAAGTTGGGCTTGGCGCGGAAGTGGTCGATTTCTTGATTGTGCACTTTGCGCCCCCTTTTTGATTCACCGATTGACGGTCAATTATGTGCAGTCTTGTTTTGCCGTCAAAATTAGCACGTTTCTCTCCAACATATGCTGTTTATTCTGACATTTCTGTTACACAAAAGTCGTACTTTTGAAAGAAACCCACATCTTTAATAACTCGATGTACTCATTCATACCTTGAGATCTCTTGAATATATCATCATTTTTCACTTTATTAGTTTGACTCAAATTCAGTTATAATTGAATCAATAACGTATTCTATTTATTTATTCGCCATCAATTTTATGCATTTCCACTGCCTTGACATTTGCCCTGACAATGGCAGTCCTTTGTGCCCGGAAATTGACTTTGTTCGTGCGCTGAAATGTGACCTACTTCAATGTCGCGTCCGAGGTCAATATAACACAAGAAAAACCAAGACTACCGAGCAGAATAACTGATAACAGTTCCTAGCGAATAAAAAAAAAAATAAAATAAAAAAAAAGAACCTCCAACATGACGGATTGTACTTCTTAGTATCTTCTTTTCGCGAGGAAGAACAATTTAATCAAAAGTCCGAGGTTTTTCCGAAATTGGCCAGCAAATATCGCTGCAGCGTAGAAGTGTAGAATAAGAAAAGAAAAACGACGAATGAAAGCTATAAGAGAAAAGGAAGACGCATGAAATGGTAGCTAGAAAATGGTGAAGGGGGTGGTTGAAAGACAAGAGAGACCCGGCGAATGGGGGGGGGGAGGGAGGGAATGGGCAGAGGGGGACAGGAGCATTACGTGAGAGAAAGAGTGAGTTCTCTTTGTGGCAGGGTAGCGAAGGGATGAAAGCGGAGGATGAAAAAAGCGGGGACAGATGGCCGTTTCAGACAATGAGAAACTCGAGAGAGATAAGGGGAACGAGAGCGAGGCGAGGAAATGGAGAAGAGACGGAAAAACGCAGCCAGAAAAAGAAGTCGCATGGGATAAACTACTTTAAGAGAAGGACAACGAGCAGGAGAAAGAAAAAGAAAGAAAGAAAAAGAAAGAAAGATAAAAAAAAAGGAGAGCTGATGGAGGGGGTTGTGCTTCGGGGGTGGACGCTGCAGTAATGAACGAAAGACGACCAAGAGAAAGTATTTCGGATATGAGACGGGGATAGAGAAAACGAGTGGATGATGAGTCACAACGAGTGGATCTAGCGGAAGATATAAGGATTAATGCACCGGACCGAAGCTTTGGCTTTTATTTGTCAAACTCAATTGTTGTTACGGTTTCCGTTGTTGTTGATGTAATGAAGGAACACAGGCAGCATGCATTTAATGCGTCGTTTAGCGCCATCCAGACTGCAGTTCAACTTTGAATCGCGTGGATGAGAGTCGTCGACAATGGATTTGAAGCTCTTATTAGATTTGTTTTCGGCGAACTTGAGTAATCGTATTGATCTGATTCGCTCATTCATCTACTATGACTCAAGTGTTTTTGCAATCGGAAGACAGAATGATTAACTTGCAGCTTTTAATGGTCAACTCATCACGTGGAGGGTGATTCAATTTGTGATTTTTTGATCAAAGAAAAATGATACAAAAGAAAGATTTATTATTAATATTTATTAGAATTGTGGTCATATATTGAAAACATTTTTAAACATTTTTCAAGACCCTAGTAGAAATTGAAATCGGGTTAAATTGTGGGCCCAACATGGAAACCATACTACCCTAGCGGGCCCTGATGTGTTTTCCAGGTGTGGCGTTGCATATGGATGTAACGCCGGGCATTCATATGGTCCCGATCAGGTAAACTCATGTAAATGACGTCAAATTAGGAAACCATGTTGGGCCCTGATCGGGATTCGATGTGGTTTCTTTATAATGAATGAAAAAAAAATTTAGATACAGGATTTGAACTCGTGTTCTTTTAAGTTTGTAAGTATATGACTTAACCACTGGACTACCGAAGCTCTTAGAAATGATAACTAAGTATCGCTACTTACCTATAACTTTGATTGTGTATGGTCAAGATGTGGCTATGGCATGGTTACCAGATTAGGGCCCGATAAGACC
>JABFPJ010007078.1:0-10283 GCA_022817425.1 Gryon sp. ZL-2020 | reverse complement strand
AAAAAAAAAAAAAAAAGATAGCAAGAAAACAAAATGCCGCCGCCACCACTGTCACCGGTGTGATGCAGTACCACCTCCGTGCCGCTACCACCATCATCATGATGCCAAAGACCCGCACAGACAACCAAACAACTACGTCCTTCCTAAAGATTATCCTCATACCCGACTCACGAATTCCGATATGCCGCGTGTCTCTGTCGCACCAGTGTCGACAACAGAGCTGCGTCTCGCTCGGCTCTGCTCCCCGAACACCCTCCGTCCGTCGCTCCGACCATCCTCGTCGATTTTCGTTCCTCCTCGTACCTCACCCGCGGCCTGGTCCGTCACCAGTGACGTATTAACACGCCGCTAAACCCTGATCGATGTGGTTTCAACCAACACCTTCGTTGCCTACCAACGGTCAATTGTCTTGTCTACATTTTCTACTACATTACGAGCGTATTTGTTTAAACAATTAAGATCATGACATACGTCGTTATTATTCATGTTAAACAATGTATTATACCGTGATTATGTCTGAGATTCATGTACGCAGTAAATTGGAATTAATATATTTGGACATGAATTATGTTTGCATTAATATCGGAAGTTAAAATGTTGGAATGTTTCAAAGAACTAAATAACGAAAGAATTGAATTGCTTGTTATTTAAGGGACACTGGTTGTTTATGTAAAGAAACATAATAACGTGATTTACAAAAAAAAAAGTGATCATCTGCGTTTGCATTGTCATTACAATATTGATGAAAAGCCTACAGTCTGAATTGAACTGGCCTGTCGATCTTATTCAAAGGAAACAGTTACGCTGCACTGCTTCAGAGGAAGCACGCTAAATTGATTGCATCGTATTGTTCGTCATAACAAATTTGAAGTCTGCCAAGCAGACAAATTATAACTTGGCCACGAATTTGGTCGTGGCAAAAACGGTTTCTCTCATTGACAAAGAAACAATATCAAATATCATGATCCAAAGCATTCACTCCTCACGTGGAGTTAGAAAGATAATTCGCAAATGCCCGCGCTCTTCGAACTAGAGCCATTCAACTTGTTCCTGCCTGCGCGACAAGTTTTCTAGGATAATGGCAAATGGTCGGCGCTGAAAATTGATATGGAGCGGCGCGCGGGTCAGTCGGCGTGTCCGGCTGGCAATGGTATCGACTGCCGATAGCTATAACGTCACACCCTGTATGGCAGTCGGACGTGCAAGCGCGCGCCTAGCTACGTCACTGAAGCGCGCTGGCCGGCTATGATTGCGTCCTTGTTATTCGCACGGCGGCAAAATTGAGGCCTCCTCGTTTCACCGAAAGCACCGCAGACTGCGTCTCCTCGCCGTCCCCTAAGCAACCCCAGCCCCACTCCCATAGCCGGCTGGGTTTAACTCCGTCTCTGTTTGGCCGCCACTGTCTGTCTTCGTTCTTGCGTGCTTCTCCGTCTAGCAGCCAACGCCGCCACAGACTTGTGTCTCTGTCTGTCGCGTCGGCGAATTTCGCGTCCTCCATCACCACCTCATCCTCCTCCTCTCCTCTCTCTCCTCTGCCACCTCCTCTCCTCGGCGGCGTCCTCCGAATGCCGTGCGCCCTCCGCACTCGCAGAGCAGAATGCCATTTCACTTTCGTTGGGCTTCGCCGCGGTGGAGAGCAAGCCCTGTCAGGAATTATCGTCATCGCCACCGTCGCCGCCGCCGCCGCCGTTTTCGTAGTCGTAGTCGTTCTTCTCCTCGTCTCCATCCGCCCGCTCGTCCGTGTCTCTCGACTTTCTTCTTCTCACGAGGACGCCTCTCCTCGTGGCCGACCCTTTTCCACCACTCTGCCCCTCTCTTTCTCTTTCTCTCTCTCTCTCGCTCCACGTAATCTCTTCTCTCTCTCCCTCGCTCACTCGCCATTTCTCCTCCTTCTTTCGTCTCTCATCTGTCTCGCTCTTTCTTCGTCTATCCGTTGAACTCTATCCGTCCATCCGTCCTTCCTTGCAATCCCTCTTTTTCGTGTATTCGCTTCTCTTGCTCCCGCTTGGGCCAACGCTACTCCTCTCCTTTCCTCTGTTTCATCGCACGTTCTTTCCACTGAGATATAATCCACCTTTGTCTCCAGACGTACGCACCTCTTCCTCCTCCGTGGCGTGCGCGAAGCCCTCCCCCCGCGTCCGCCCATGTGCACCGAGATTTCACGACTAACCGGAGGAGTGCCAGGTGAGTGTGATCAACGACATTACTCTCTTCTCACCCCTCCGCTTTATCCGCAACGACACACAACTTCTCTTTTCTTTTCGCGTTTTTTTTTTCTTTCGTTCGTTCGTTCTTTCTCTCTTTCTTTCGTCGGTTCTTTTTTTGTCGTCGCCTTCGTAACGCGTACGCGCGTCTTCACACGAGACAATCTTCGCTCGCGGCTCGCTACACTTTCGCGATGGCCGTCTACAGTGCTCGCGAAGTGCTATTGTTTTTCGGCGCCAGATGATACCAGACAGTGCACATTCGGGTTCGCCAATTTGGACACCGCGAGCTTCTTTTTTTTTTTCATCGCCATTCATCGTGATAACTTCAAGTGCAAAGATTTGACAAAATTCACGAATTTTTGTTTCAAAACAACATTTGTCCGTGCCAATAAACGTGCAGTTCTCGTTTGTTTGTTTCAAGTTTTCAACTCCTGCTCGCACTTTTTTTGTCAGTGAAAATGGTTCTGTAACAGATGTCGAGATTTTGCATTCTTTTTTCCGCCTCTCTGGTTTTATGCATTTCAATCGTGAATTTTAGATGTAAATTTTGATGTCGCGCTTTTTTGCATTCTACAACAAGTGACGAAAAGTTTGGTTGACAATGAAATTCTAAGATACAGTGAATTAGTTTGATTGATAAATGGATTTATTCACAGGTAGATTTGCTATATCTTATTCATTGGTAAATTAAATAATAAAGTGAAACAAAATTTGATCTACAATCTGTCTTTATTTAAAGCAGACTGAATGTTTGAAGGGACTCGTTTAACGAGACAGTTCGTAGATTGAATACTGTTTTCTTTATTTCAAAATTGAATTTTGCAATGTTTCTTAAATAATAATTAGAATTACTTTATGTAATTCCTTTTGTAATGCATTGAAATAAGAAATAGGTTTACATTAGTTAACATTTAGTTGTAATTGAATGATAAAACACTTGGTATATTTCAAATGTTTTATTCTAAAAAAGAGACAAATCTTGCGGCATGAAATTTCCACGTCTTTCAGTTTGTTTATGCAAGCTTGAAAGTCCGCTTAAAAGCCCACTTCAAAGACATCAATTCAGCTTTTCTTTTGCTTAAACTCTCGATCATTAATTACTATTCATCAAAACTTGAAATTAGCAAACTCAGTTTGGATGGTGTGCTTATTGACTCGAAGCCGCAATTCGACTCCCCGGTAAAGAGGTTAGGCCGACCCGATCTCTCTCCTCATCATCCCCCATCGATGGAATTCCAATTTGGAAGCCATTCACGAGAGACACTGGCTGGCTCGACTTCTTGATTTGTTCACAAAAGATTAATAATCGCGCGCCTTCAGCGTCATAAATTAAGCGCCACTTGTCAACTAAGACGAGACATTCAAAATTCGGACGTATATTAATGGTTGGTGGGCATGTGGTTTCCGCGTGTTTTCCAACGCCGGGGCTTTTGCAATTTTAACGCTTGTGGTACAAAATGAAAATAGCTACTCTGATCAACGCACTCAAGAACTGCTATTTTTTGATGCTTCACAACTGTGTCTACTTTTGTGTCCAACATCAATTAACCGACGAAAAATTGGACTTCACAGCGAGAAGATGAAAATTCATTTTAATTCATCAAAAATAGAATTTCATTATACAACATTCTGATCTTAACGAAAGAAAATATATTCCGAAATATATGCAAAAGTATATGTTAATATATGCACATATATTTTCGACAAAAAGTTGTATATTAAATTTATATTTGAAATATATTTCTAAAATACATTATAAAATATAAGTAATAATATATGTGAAAAATATATGCAAAAATATATTTATATATAATAATATTTATATATAAACAAATATATTATAAGTATATTTTCAAATATATTTTAGCGGCAAAAAGTTATATATTTTGACATACATTTTTATTTATATTTATTCCCTTAATTCTTAAGATTATATTAATTTTTATTCGTAAAATATCTAATGATTTAATTTTTAAGAATTTTTCACTTTTTTGACAAAGTGTTTCTTAATGTAGAAATTGACATAATTTGTTTTTAAATAATCAAAGATGTTTAAAAATGTGTAAACACAGTGTTTATTAATTCAAATTACGAAGACACGACGTTTAAAAGAAAGTTGAAAACTACGTTTAAGGATAATACATTACAGTTGCAATGAAGCGGCTTGATGAGTAAACCAATTATTAATCGTACATAACGAAATTACCATTCAAATGCTTCGATCATCGTGATTTTCCAAACTTCATTTACATCAAATTATACGATTATATATTCATGATAATGAGAACAGATTTATGACGGGTATTTGTAATTTTCGCCTAGAATGTTAAAGCCATTGAACAGTTCAAGCATAGTTAATTATCTATGTAACATTATAAAGTTATACGGTAAACAAATCGTATTGTAAAATTGTTCTGTAAACGGTTCGTTCATCGTGTTGTTGAAATTATTTAATCATGCCGTTATGTTGAGTGGTTAGTAATAAATTTACATTCTAAATCAATTATTTACATTTATTTTTTGTTGCAGGTAACGAACATTTTACATTTTTTGTTACAAATTAATATTTCAGTGTGTTATTATTATTATCGACGAGAAATATTTGAGTTTTGTAATAAAAATTGGATAATTGAAATTGATTTCTGATAATTTAATAGAAATACATGAATACATGCAATTGTATAATACACATTTGTAATGTTCAAGTTTACTCTGGGTGAAATCAAAGTTCACCCTTCGAAAGCGAAAAGGCGAGGTCGTGATTTTACAAGGGCTCTCAGTAGCGTCTGAGACGTAGAGTTGTTCACATTATCAACCCTCTTTGCCTCCACATTCGTAAACATTCGTCGTCACGCGTTTATCGACACGGTTGCAGTCGAATCGCGTAGATTTGCAAAAAAAAAAAAAGAAGAAAAAAAAACAAAAAACCTTTTTTGTTTAATACACCAAACTAACAATGCCCGTTACTTAATTGGCCAATTACGACTTTTTCCAATCACGCCCTTTTTTCCTAGTCAAATTAACGCCGAGCTTCACGTCAACCTCGACGCGTTCAATCCTTTCGACTTCCTATTTTTTTGCTCGTCTTTTTTTTAACTTCTTTTTCTTTGCACTATTTTTAGTCTCGAAGTTTCGCTTGGACGGTTTGTTAATTAACCGAAATTAAGATTGTAATTTTAAATTTTAAAGTTAGTTGGATGTTGGAGAGTGAATGAAAATAAATAGTTTAAAGTAGTTAGCCATCTTTATTATATTATATATATATATATTATATATTATTTAAAAAAAAATCAGTATGACGTTAGAAGAGATCTTTTGTATTTACACTTTTGAAACTAAATTGTATGGTTGCATTTGTGCAATGTGCTTTAAAAAGTAATATTGTTATTATTTGTGGGATTTATATATTGAATTTTAATCAAATCATGTACCACGAACTTTCATTCCAGTTTTATAACAATAATTTTGCAGACATGTGGATATTGCACACCTTTTGTGCCAATGGTTCCGTTTGATGAGAAAGTTTGCTTGTTTGCAAATTGTAATACATTATATTCACGTTTTGTTACGTTATGTTACACACACACGTATCAGAATATATATAATTTTTAACTTCATTTTCATTCGTTGTTACTAATAACATTACTAATAACATTAAAACGTTATTTATGTTCAAACAAATTAGATAAAATGTTTATTTATAATAAAACTCGCAATTTAATTTGGGAGAATCCAAACACTGTTATATTACTTTTTAAATGTTAAATACAAATTTTCATTTAACTTTGCCTACAAAATAAAATAGATCAATTTTCATTCTCGTTTTATTGGATTCATTAGACTCTATACATCGCTTTTTTTTCAACAATTTCATTGAATTCACTATTTGTACAATCAGTATAGAGCAAGCAAAACGGCCAAAAAACTGACAATTCCATCATTGCCAACAATCGCACCTTTCGCTTAATTTGTCGTCCATTCAATTGAACTAAATTATTCGCAACTCCCCAAAGCTAATTTGACCGACTAACAAGACTGTTTTTTCTTCTTCCTCCCTTTACTTTTCCTTTTTTTTTTCTTTCTTTCTTTCAACTGCAAACAACAAAATCAGACAAAATGAAATCCCAAGACAACAAACCATTAAGCTTGGTGTGTCGGTTGATTCTTAAAGCACTCCTCAGTACGCACAGAGAAGCGCGTAAATTGTGTCTCCATTGAGAAAAAGGAGACCGCGTGACACACGCAAACACAGTCACACGTAAAAGCCAAAGTAACGACAACGACGACGACGAGAGACTACGACGACTACGACGTAGAAGAAACAGAGACGAAGAAATGTTTCTGCCCGCAATGCCAGTTAAATTATCAATTCCGTTATGACATTGCATTCGTAACAGCGCCATCCGAAGAACACCCTGTGTCCCAGTTTCCCTTTTCTCCGTTCCTTTTCTTTGGCTTTTTCTTTGCCAAACTCGGCCGTTACCTTGAGAACCAGCACACCATTTACCCTCATTCTTTCAACCATCTTTTTCTCATCTTCACTCTCTCTCTCTCTCTCTCTCTTTTCCAGCTTTCCTTTTTCTTATCGTCATTCTTGCTTCTTCTCTTTATCATTTGACTATTTGCCTGTCTCTGTCCTTTTTCAACTTTATCTCTCTCTCTCTCTTTCTTTGTCTATTTATCCTTTTTCCACCGCCCTCCCTCCCCTACCGTTCTACTTGCAGTGTCTGCCATCTCTTTTTATGGGTTTATCCTTGATCTTCCGTCTGTTTCTTCAGTCTCTCTTCCGCCTCTGCCATAACATGCTTTCACGCTCGATCTTTTAGCCAGCTTACACCTGTTGGATTTCTTGCTCAATCGTTCCCCGATTTCGACTCTTTTTATAGTGTACCTTACTTGTCACTCGTCTCGGATTTTTTCCCGCATTAGCCCTCCCTGATCGTGGATAAAGATTCTCCACAACCGAGAAACGCCAGCCACAATTGATTCACCCGCTCGTGAACACATCATTTCAAGGGAAACTTTTGTTTCCTGGGGACGGTCAGTTTTCTCTCTGATTGATTTTTTTTCTTCTTATTCTTCTTTTACTTCGTCCTTTTTCTTATACATCTCGAGGGTGACATTACCTTCTATTCGAACCTTTACGGCACTTGCACAGAATTCCACGACATCATAAAACTTCTATTTAGCTACGTTTTTTAAGTCCAACCTGTTTGATCATTCTGTTTGCAACCAGTTTAAAGCTTTGCGTTATTTTATATGCAATATTTCAATTACAATTGGTTTCTTAACGTTCAGTCATTTTACATTTTTCAAATACATTAAAAACTTTGAATGAGTTTTTTCTTTAATGAAAAGAAAATTAACTTCTGTTAAATTTTGCTTGTTTAAAATATAAACTTGGATTGGGAAGTAGTATTATATTTTTATATTGAAATATCTGCTTTGAATTTTATTTTGCGTATTTCTCACTGCATGTGTTACTGCGTTATACCATAATTAGATAGTAAATGTATGATTGCGTTTAATTTGAGTTTATTCAAGTAGATATTTCATATGATGATTTGAACATGATATATTTATTTATATGACTATTAATAATTAAGTTAAGAAATTTCAGCGGAATAATTGATTATGACATTTATAATTAACTGAATTTCGTTCAACTTTAATAAAACATTGAATATAATCGACAATCTAAATTGGTATTTCGATATTATATGAAGATCCAACAACTTTCATCATATTATACATCGCTTTTACGAAATTCCCAAATTACCCTTAAATCTTCGACGTGTCTTCATAAATAATAATCGTTAAATATAAATTATACCTTCCCCACTGAACTCACCTCAAAATTCATATGGCTATTAAATAATTAATTAAAATAATAATTTCATGAACATTATTAACATCAAAGAAAAGATACTTTGTTTTAAACTTAACTCGTTTATCCAATTCAAATTAAGTTAATCAAAATTAACTTTTTTTTAATTCTTTTTCATTGAATCAGCAAATATTTCCAAATGACATCAATTGTACATTTGAGTTTAAGCCAAAGTCTATAATTCCGTTAAATCTTGCTTATAAAACAATCTAATTTTCAGCAGAATTGAATTCAAAGTAAAATCCGGGGATTTCAAACTTGACTTCCAAATTGTCGCAAGTCGCAAATTTGAATTGCAAGCCTAGCGGTGAAGAACCCAGACTCGCTCTCGTGATTACAGTCGCCGAAATATATTCTTCACGTGCATTATTAACGACATTTCCGTCATCTGACATAATAACAAAATCCACCCCACATGATGATGGATTTTGCAAAATTTGTTGCCATACTCGATGTCGACTTCGTTAATTAGCCATGAGGGATAATTGGTCGGGCGATGCCCTTGAACCCTGCGTATTGATTAGTTGGAAGTTGAAATTCTGTCGTTGGGCTTTTCCCTCTAAATGGCAAAACACCCTTGTGCTTCTGCCACTGCTGCATCCTTCCTCTGTGGACATGCCGGCAAGCTTTTTCTCCCTCCTTCGTCGCCCCCCCCCCGCCCGCCGCCCTCTCGAGTCGACCCAATGTTGGCCCTCGAAACGGCGTCGTCCGACGGTCGATGCCTCTCAAATGTCGTTTCATCAAGCACTTTTTAGTCGCCATTTGCTCTGTTACACATTAATGATCTCTATACCCGGGTGGTGGATGATTTTATTTTCAGACGAGGGGATTTTCGTGGTTGGCTTTTAATGATCGCGTAGGGGTTAGTCGTTTGGACATTCTATTAAGCTCCATGATAGTGATCGTTGATTTTGTCAAACGTGACTATTTATTAAGATTTCAGGTTATTTAATCAAACTTTAGTACAGCAAAAAAGAGTTGTCATCTACTCGTGTTTTTACTTTTGGTTCTTTGTGAGTTTAAAATAATTTTGTGCAACTTAATCACTTTTACATTTTCGTTATCAAATGAAGCAGTATTTTGCAATATTGCTTTATCTGATAATAAACTTCGAAAGTGCTCGTAATTAATATTAAAAGTAATTTCAAAAATGTTATTGAAGGTAGAAATTTGTACCGAAAAAGAAGAATTTATATATAACTATGTTTATCCTTTTCAATAACTAAATTTTGACATTTTGAAATTAAACACTTTGATAATTTAAAATTGTTATACTTTCATAAATAAATTATTTTAATATTTTTCATGTGGAGAAGTGAAAGTATAAGTCACAGTATACTGTTATTTGATCTGCTGTTAACTCAATTTTAACCAAATTGCAGTTATGCCCTTTTTCCATATTGCCGCAAAAATATTCTCAAATATACCATTTTATATAATACATTTCTATGTGACAGAAAGAAATAAATATTTAAGTTTGCCTCCGTTATTCAAATAAACAGTGACAAAAGAAAATAATATGAATATACATATTTTCACTTTCTAGCTGTTTTCGCAATATAATTTAATAATTAACTATAAAATAATAATACATAAAAAATACGACTCAACTATGTTTTCAGAGCTAATAAAATTAAGATTCATTCAATTTAACGCCAATTAAACTGTAGTCATTAAAACCCTTTCATACAGAGTGCAAGAAATCCTACATATAAAAAAGAACAAAAAAAAACCAACGTAAAGAAGTTAAATTCAATACAAAACTCCAAACATTACATCTGCGCATAATTTAAAAAAAACTGGACAACATCGTAGAGAGAGAATGAAAAATACGCGAAAAAGAGCAAAACAGGCATCGTAACAAAAACTAAAAAAAAGAAAAAAAATAACAGCAGAAAAAAAAGAGTAAGGTAGAAAAAACAAGGCGAAATTCCATCAATTTTCACATTTTCATTCCGCGTGGCCTTAACGCGCACATCTCCTTAATTACAAAATTAACAATCGACTTTTGCGAACGCGAGCGCACCCGTCAGCCCGATTGGTTCGCACCCCCCATTCGGAATGATATTCCGAATCGGCCCGGCATTTTCCGTCGGCCGTATGAAATACGTATGACAAGTGTCTCGCTGATGGGGGTGTGCGTATCCGGCAGGACCCAGGGGGGTGTGCGACTCCCCCCCCCCCCCTTG
>JABFPJ010007077.1:0-10283 GCA_022817425.1 Gryon sp. ZL-2020 | reverse complement strand
AATGAAGCACCCTCCATTGCACAATCCCACTTATATGTATATTAGTGAAGCACTACTGGAGCACTAATCGGGCATTAGTGGAGCATTAGCGGGACAACAGTGGGATACTGATAGGACACAAGTGGGGCTCCGGCACTATTCAGACAATAATTGGGGCACTACTGGAACTATAATAAGGCAGTAGTGAAGCTCTAGTGGGACGCTGGTGGAGGACTAGTGGGCGGTAAGGAGGCATTAGTGGGGCACTAGCGGGACACTAATGGGCACTATTGGAAAACTAATGGAGCACTCGTAGAGCATTAGCGATGTACCAGTGATGCACGAGTAGGGCAATAATTTGCCACTAGTTGGGCACTATTTGGGCAAAAGTTGGACAAATAAGCACTGGTGGGGAACCAGCGGGACACTAGCGGGGCATTAATTGGGCACTAGTGGATCAATAATGAAGCACACTCCATTGCACGATCCCACTTATATGCATATTAGTGGAGCTCTAGTGGGGCGCTAGTGGAGTACTAGTAGAGTGCTAGTTGGGCGTTAAGGGGATATTAGTGTTGCATTAGCTTGTCACTACTGGGTCACGTGTAGGGTACTAATTGGATAATAGTGGGGCACTGGTGGACTGTAAGAACATTGAAGCACGAGTGCGGCACTAATGGTGCAACAGTGAGGTAACAGGCGGTGCTCCATTATTATGTATATTACATATTATTCGGGCACCAGTAGGGCATGAGTGTAGCACGAGTAGGGTTATATTGGGGCAATATTGGAGCACCAGTGGGGCACCAGTACTGGACGAGACCCGCGAGTTCCCGGCGAATGCTCGACGAGTCCTCCAACGACTGCCCAACGACTGCCCAACCAGTGCTCAACGAGTGCTCGACGAGTGCCCGGCCAGTGCCCGACAAAAGCTCTGCGAGTGCCCGGCGAGTGCGCGGCGAGTGCTCGGCGAATGCCCGGCGAGTGCCCGACGAGTGCCCGATGAGTGCCCGGTACTCTAACTCGAACTCTAACTTAGCACTCCACTAATGCTCCACTAGCGCCGCAATAATGCTCCAGTAATACCCAACTGGTTCTCCAGTAATGCCCCGCTCAAAGGTGCCCCTTTAGTGCCCCACTAATGACCCATTATTGCGCAATCTACTTTATCACCTACTTGGAGAATTCTCAAACCCATTAGGATTCCATAAGTTTAATCATATCCCGCAATTCAAATATCCATTTGTCGGACTTGAAATGTTGTGTACACTTTAATCACAACATTTGAAGCATGCCTACTTTCTAAATCTGAATAAGTCAAAAGTCGTCCACTTACGCCAAAAAGTGAAAATTTAATTGTATTTTTCACTTAAAATAAGTAAAAAATTTCACTTTTTGGCGTAAGCGGACGACTTTGGACTTATTGTAAGTGAATATTCACTTATTTTAATTTAGAGAGTATAAAATTTTGTGTACACATTAATCACAACATTTGAAGCATGCCTATAAAATTTCAGCTTGATTGGTTTTGCGGAAGTGTCTGATAACACGTTTTCAACAAGAAAATTTGTTGGAATCCCGATACCGCCGCTATGATGTTAACGATTTCCCACAACTCAAAAATCCATTTGTCGCACTTCAAATTTGGTGTACACTTTATTGACAACATTCTGATCATCCTGTAATAATTTCAGCTTAATTGCTTTTGCGGAAGTGTCCGAAGTAATAACACGTTGTTGAAAAAGAAATCGTAGCAAACCTAAAACCGCCATAAGCATTTCCCAACACTCAAATATCCATTTGTCGGATTTAATATTTTTTTCCAACACGCGAATGAAAAGTGGCCTATTTCTCAATTGTTTTCGGTGGGAAAAGTAACCTATTTCCTCCATGTGTGGCAAAAGCATTCACTTGTGGGAAAAGTAATTGCTTTTCCCACTCGTGAATACTTTTCCCACTCATGGCGAAAAGAGGTTAACTTTTCCCACTGACACACGTTGAGAAAGCAGGCCACTTTTCATGCCCTTGTTGGAAAAAGTATCGTGTACGACTTGTGGAAAAATTTGACGACACACGAGCGTGTGTGACATCACTAGTTGTACAATATACTATATCTATTGATTAAATACACGATAAGCAATGTGTAGTTAATTTTTTAGCTAGTTTTATATCGTGGAACACAGTAATGCACTGCTGTGTGATCGTGTACAACGATCTTGACGATGACAAATTAAGAGCTAAATTTTGTTGATTATTCCATTATTAAAATCTTTGCATTGAAACCTGAAAATAAATATGATGTAATTTCTCATCATTTTTTATCAATTTTTGCATTTAATGCTGCATTTTTTAACATATTTTTGTTTATTATGAACATAACCTTTAACTGTCAAGGTTGTGTGTGATCTCTGAAAATAGCGATTTTCGAATGTTTATATCACACATTCTCAAATTTCATCAGATCTTCAAATTCGTATATCTTTTTACACAAATCATTAAAAAATTTATCAATATGACCATTAGTCTTAGAAAATTTTCTAGTTTCAGCAGTTATAAGCATGTCATACATTTTTGTAACACCCTGTATATTAGTACGATTATTATTATTAAATTAAATTGACATAGAATAAACTTTATATGTTAGTTTATATTATATTATATTTATATTTTTATAAGTATTTATATCTTAGTATTTTGTATCTTTGATTTACCCGGGCGAAGCCAGGAGTTCAGCTAGTTTTGTAATAAAAAAAATATTTTGTTGTGTTTTTTGCTGAGGTTTTTTTGTTTTTTTTGGATTGTTTTTTATTTTTTTTTTTATTAATTTTAATAAATTTAAGTTATGAATAATTATTTTTAATACTAATAAAATTGGGTTATCATGAAGGGGGAAGGGAGGCTCATAGGTCCAACATAGAGAAATAGTAAAAATAGGTCCAAAATAGCAAAAAACCATCTCCTCCCCTGTTTATACCTTCTCCTATGACAACCTTCTCCTTTGACGACCTCCTCTTATAAAGAATTCCCATATGACAACCCCCTTTAAAAAAATTTTTGTAACAACATTTTTTTGAATGTAAATTCAATTTTATATAACCTACGGCACTTAGCAAATGTTGAATAATATACCCTCAAAATTTGGTTCAAATCGGTTCGGTAGAATTTGCGTGATGAGGTAACAGACAAACAGACAAACTTAGATTGAAATTTATATATTAGTAGAATAGGATTTGTTAATATACACTCCGAGAACGGTTTAGTTAAAACAACTAAAAAATTGTTAAAATAAATAAAATATTAGTTTTAAATAATGAACATTCAGTTATTTTAATGATAATATTATTTATTTCAATTAAGTCTTTTTGTGTGTACGATTGAAATTCAACTATACAGCATGTTAATCGTGCAGCTCTGTTTGAAAATTTATGTCAAGGTTATTTTAATCTGGACGTGTACTTATCATGTATATGCAGGACTTCTCCGTTGTTTTCATGACCGACATTCGTTCTAGTCGGCGTTTATGCTGGCAATCAGAGATGGGCAAAAATAATTACCCAATTACTTATAATACATTTTTAAACCTCGAAAAATATTACAAATTTTGAAAATAATTGAAAACTTTGTTGTTATTTGGCAAGTTGTAGAGTCAAATAAATAAATAATTTTATCTATGATCTTACTTTTATAAGTTTGAATTTATAATTTAATTTTATTTACAAAAGTAATGATTAATTAAAAATTCAATTACTTTTCAGGTACCATACATAAAATACCATTGGACAAAATAACACAGACAAATTAACATATGACAATATAACACAAAACCAAAATAACACCGTAAAAAATAACACAAACATAATGAAAAAGAGCTTAAATAAATAATTAGTATAAAAAATGTTTAAGATTATGCCACCTTTATGAATAAAAAAATGTTAAAAACATTCGTTTATGAATAAAAAAATAAAAAAATCACTTAAACGTGAACCTATGCAGATATACCGACCTTTGTACAAATCATAGGGTTGGGTAAATGGTGCAAGAAAGAATATTCCATATCGTTATGACAACTGTTTGTATTTTCGCGGATTATATATAATATTTCTTCAAAATACTCTAAGCGGCATCTATTTTAAGAAATTATCGATAAATACTTTCGTCAAATTATTTCCAAATGCATTGGTAAAAGGATATTTTTTTCATTTCGGACAATGCTTATGGAGAAATATGCAACACCATCAATTAAGTTCTTTATATAATACTGATATAGATTTTTATTTCAACATAAATTTACTAAAAGCACTTGCGTTTTTACCGCAGAAGGATGTTCATTTCGCATAAAGGTAAGTAACACGCAGTTTTTCGTTGATAATTATATCAACAAAACTCATTTGAACTCTTTTTTCGATTACTTCGATTTTTTTAACTACTTGGATTGGTAAAAAAGGTCGCTTTAATAATTATTCGGAACCATTGTTTACTATATTTGCAATCACTTTCAACTATTTACAAAATTATTTATTTTTTATTATTATTGTGTTATTATTTACGGAGTCATTTTGGTTTTGTGTTATTTTGTCATATATCATTTTGACTGTGTTATTTTGTCCGTGTTATTTTGTCATATGGTATAATGATCGCCCCCCTACTTTTCAATTACTTTCTCAATTAAAATCCATATTTTTCACTTGTTTTACTAATAATAACTATGGTACTTCTATTTTTAGTTGAAAACTGTCCTTTTTTATAAGATGAATCTGTAATTTTTTACTACTTGATTGTATTATTTTTAATAATTATTAAATATATGGTTTAATTGAGTAATGGGCTTGCCCATCTCTGCTGGCAATAGTCATACAGTTATATATGACCGAATTTGTCCGACACCATGACTGTTTTGTACCCCAGTCGCCAATTCGTTCTGAGGCTGTGACCACCCCAATTTAGCACCCTAGAAAAAAGTATGTCCCACAGTCTCCAAATTGCATTCTGTTTTTTCTTATCTTCTGTTTCAAGAAGTTTATGGAGATAAATTAAACGCTAGTCCTTAGTAATATTTATGTATCACTTTTGTTAACTACTCAAAATAAAGGGAACGTTTCCACAGAAGCTTTAATTAATCTGGATAGTAAACACAACTGTTAATGATGAAACTGAAAGTAATTAATGTGGTTTATTATATAGTTCATCGTTCGTTGAGCCTTTCGAATAGCTTTATCATGCAAATTTAATACTTTGTTGATTGCAGTGTATGATGCATAATTAACAAACACTGTATATTAACACTTTGTAATTAATCAAGTTTGAAAAAATCAACCATATTAACTATGATGTACTATGTAACAGTACCTGTTCTAGTAAAATTGCAGCACTAAATAATTAAGTAATTAGAATATTACGAGAATATGTTTATTGATTATGTCAGTAAAACAAATTAAATAATTATTTGATATTTTTCAAACTTTTCGGTTATTATAATAATGATTGCGTTGGGATTATGAAGTTTGTTTTTGTATTTATGGCATGATTACGATTGTGCATGTTCAATTGTGCAACTGCGAAAATTTTATTACTAAAATAACATTTTTGACAATTATTTTATAGTCTTTTTGAAGAAAAATATTTGTTTAATCATTCTTATTATTGAAAACATTATGAATAAGGTTCTTTAATGCATAAAAAATTAAGGTTGCACAATCGTCCATTGCACAATCGTAATCATGCCGTATTTATCATTTTTTAGCATTTCATAACAGGTGGCTAATACATTTGCTTGAAACATGTAAGAACACTTTCTCGGGTATTATTCGGTAGGGCAATGTTTACTCTCGCGATTCTCTGTTTAGAAACACCAATTGGTGCACATGTGAAAATACCGTTTTTCCTCGGCTGAAAACTTGTGACTAATTTTACCGAAAAAGTAATGTAATATTTCTATATCCTTTTACAATTGTGTATTATAAGGCGATTTTATGGACACGTCTTCTTCGCAAACTCCGTACTACATCTATTTCACAAAATTCGGTTTTACCTCTTGAACTCATCCAATAGATCAATCATTCCACTCCAATAATTACTTTTACCTAAAAGTACTTCTAAATCCTATTGAATCTTTTATCATATATCTCAATAGAACAAAAAGGAAACTCGTTATCTCAGTACCTACATTAATTTATACATTTATAACTTGAAAACCCATTTTTGTTACTGCTATTTTTTTGTCTATTTCAAATACATTTATTATTAAAAATTGAACTGATAATAAAATGTGTTTTCTTTTTTCTATATTATATCTGTGGCGTAAAGGAAAAACCAATTAACTCCTCTTTTACACAATTTGAGAAAAACGCGTTTGATTTTTTCATCTTGTATTCAAATATATAGAAAAATTATTTATTTCATCTTTCTGTTTTGTAATAGTTCTATATTCCGATAAATATGGACACATAAAATGAAAACATAAGGTTGTTAAAATCCGAAATTATCATTAACTCACTTTTGCCAAAAAAGGAGTTAATTGATTTCTTCTTCAAGCCACAGATATATATATTGACATTATCGATTGATTTGTTCATAAAAGTATATTTAATGTATATAAGAATATACTTAAACAGATCGAGATTTTATTACGTTAAAAAAGTTGAATTGAATTATGGAAACTTTTTCCATTACAAGGAATAAAGTGAATAATATATGAATTCATTTTCCACAGTTAAATTGCTATTTCCGTTTTTTACTTTTGACGTATGTAAAATTGAATTATCTTAAGTAGAATTCTTCATGTCGGAACTGTATTGAATCCAATTCTTTTTCATTTGAACGGAAAGAATTGGAAACGAAAATATTAGAATCTTTATATACAGGATGGACCAAATGAGAATATAAGTGAAAATATTTCGAAAACCATGCATCGGATCAAAAAAAAGTGGTAATAAAAGTTGTTCGTCTCGACGGGGGATATGATACCAAACTCGATCTTTCCCCCCCACCCCCTAGGGGGTGGGAGGTGGGACAGAAAAAACTTAAATAGGAACTCCCATTTTTTATCGCAGATTCAGATTCCCCAGAAACAATTTCATTGGCTTGACCTATGATGTAAGTCATTTTGGTCGATAGATGGTGCTGCAATCGAAAAAAATAAAAAATGTCTAAAAATTGCTTCAAAATTAGGGATCTCTCTTAAAAAGTTGCCTCCTTCCATCAAAATGAAAAGAAGATCGTTCGACGCGACACTGTGGGTGTTTGACGAATTACGGTTGACTATAAAAGGACGTGCTGTGCGGTCAGAGCTCACTTTTCTTTCAGAATCAAAACTAAAGACATCTTGAGAGAATTAAGAAAATTGGTAATATTTTGTTTCACAACATGGCTCATTATACTCCTACGGAGATTACTGATATGATTTTGGTTTCAGGTGAATGTTACAATAATTATGCTGCTGCTGCCCGACTCTATGCTCAACGATTTGAAAACAGGCGACATCCAACTAACGTGACTATTCTTGATCTTACATTAAGAGCACGAAATGGACGCCTAACTCGTCAAAATCATGAACATCAGAACGATGAAAATGATAAATTTTGATAAAATGATGATAAACTTCGTGTAATTTAACAGAAAGCGATTACAAATTATTGTTTTGTAGTATGCAATCTGCAAAATGTTAGTTCGAAGCAGATATGTTACGCATAGTGTACGGAGATATTATGGGATTTTTATGGACATGTTGTGGATATGAAATCGGAATAGTATACCTGCAATTGGTTCTTATGAAAATGTTACAGAATTATTAACGGTGTGTCATGGAAACGTTATGGGTATGTTGCGGGTATGTCCTGGGCATAATATGAGTATTTTATAGAATACCCCTAAGACACACATAACATACCACTATAAAAAGGAGTGTTTATGAAACACTTAGACGTTTTATCCGATTTTAACGAGACAGGTTAAAACTTAAAACACTCCCATATGTTCTAAAAATTGCTACAAAAATGTTTAAATTAAAAATTTATTTTAGCTGTGATCACTTATTTACTCATAACATACCACTAACGTACCCACAATATACCCATAACGAATCCATAGAGTATCCATAACACAACCACAACATACCCCTAAGATACCCATAACATACCTATAGCATACTCATATTATGCCCAAGACATATTCACAACATACCCATAACGTTTCCATAACACACCGATAAAAATTCTGTAACATTTTCATAAGAAGCAACATTGCACATTACACTATTCCGATTTCATATCCATAGCATACCCATAAAAATTCCATAACACCTCAAAAAAATATGCGTACATATCTGCTTTAAACTAACATTTTGCAGATTGAACACTACAAAACATAATTTTCAATCGCTTTCTGTTAAATTACAAAAAACTATTTTTTTTCAATTGGCCATAACTTGGCCATCTTACATCCGAAATGATTCAATTTCGTTTCAAATTAAACGTAATAAAACGTACTTTTGGATTCTAATGGAAAAAAAGAGATTTCGAACTCTTTCTTTTTTTTAAAGTTTATAGCACATGTTTTTTGTTTGGAGGGGGGGGGATAATTCGGGGGGTGGGTGAAAAAAATGTCGGATGTGCATATAAACTAAACTAGACACCTTCCCAAATTACCCGCTGTTTGAATTTTTCAATTTGCTTGTGTTTTGACAAAATACGAACTATTTGAAAATTGACTATTTTTGATATCTTTTTAGGTTGCTGATTTATTTTAGAGTAGTGTATTTTTAAAGTCATTCATTTATATTAGAAATAAAATATTACATAGAAGTTTAAAATATTTATTAGATAGATTAATATTTTTAGATTAGATTAATAGATTTACTACTGTAATAGGCAAAAATAATATATGTTTAATTATTTATTAATTTTTTATCACGACAATAACCCAATGTACAATTTAATATTTTTTTGTATGATGTTTACAAGAATGTTCTACTAAAAGATGGCAGACTGTTCTTTTTTTATTATTTATCTATAAAAGGACAATTTACCATCAGTCTGCCAAGTTTTCAAATCAGTTAAATCAATAAAATGTCTTGAAAAATAAGTGTACAAAGTAAAAAAAGTTTTCATATTAGTCCTGTCGAATTGTAATTTTGCCCTATTAAAAGCAACGCAGCGCTCACTTGTTCCACCGATTAGCTGGCAGACTGTGGCATCCTTTTTAGGACATTCAAATGTAAGTATTCATACATGTGAAAAATGTTTTCAAATCAGTCACGATTTGTGACGCTATTTCTTGGACTATCAGTTAACTTGGTCTCCTAGATCACCAGACCGTACGTCGCCTGATTTTTTCTGTGGAGTTATCTTAAAGACAAAGTATATGCAGAAGTACCTACAACTCGATAGAACATAATAGAACATATCAGAAATGCTTGCTCAAAAATTACACCCGATATGCTTTCAAGTTGTGTAGCTGCATTTGAAACTCGCATTAATAAATTTATCGAAATGAAAGGCTAGCTAATGTACTTAACCAAGTTGCAGATTTTTCAAGTAAAATTAGCGAATGTACTTGACCATATTTATTGATATCAATAATTAATATTAAGAAAAATTTTAGTGATTAGTTATACTAATATGTTCTTCATTTTTTCAAATTTTATAAATTCTTTTCCAATTTTGCTTAAATAAGGTTTGAATTAAAATAAGATTTGTCATTGTTTTGATTTTTTTGTACTTGGTCTAATTTTCAGTTTATCTGAACTTTTATGTTGTATATCAGATTATTTCTTGAATTATAAAAGAATGATGTATTTATCATTCATTTATATTAAGGTCTCATATGCATTCCAAAAGCTGTCAATGCATTCATTATAAGCTCATTAGATTCAACCATCATACGAATAACTTCCCATAAGTTTCTTATACGCTTTCCATATGATTATTATCAACATCTCATAACTATCCTATAAACATTCCATTAACATCCCACAAACATCCCATCCCAACATTGCATACGCATTCTATAAGCACCTAATGAATATCTCATAAGCATCCTGTAAGCATCTCATTACCATCCCATAAGTATCCCATAAGCATCCCATAAACGAGCCATAAACTTCTCATAAGCATCCCGTGAGCTTCTCATAAGCATTCCATAAGCATCCAATAAGCATCCCATAAGTATCTCATAAACTCCACAGTAGATAAAAAGGGCGGGTTCTGGCTCACTCGAAAATTTTCTAAGTCCCATCGGGAGCGTTTGCGGATTCTGGCTCAGAGCGAAATTTTTCTAAGTCCCATCGGTTGAAGGTCAAGCACTTTCTA